>JAQZBX010051075.1:0-19479 GCA_029593785.1 Cabassous unicinctus | reverse complement strand
TTTTTTTTTTTTTTTGGTATTTTTTCAGTTGTGCTGCCAGTTGGCACTTGGCAGTAATCCTTCATTGCTGGGGAGGCTCATCCCTGGGAATCATGTCCCACACTGGGAGGAATGTAATGCATTCATATGCTGAATTTGGCTTAGAGGGAGGCCACATTTGAGCAACAAGGAGGCTTTCAGGAGGCAACATTTAGGCACCCCTTAATAATAGGCTAAGTTTCAATTTCAAGAGCAAAGACTCTTAGGCTTGTCATCAAAAACAAGAGCCCTTCAATGGATCATTCTCCTTTGCCAGATGGTTGTTGCTCCCTTGGAGAATGTTGCAGAGCTCTCCAGGATGGGAATTCAGTATTCTCTCATTTATTGAGTGATTCTCTGACCAATGTGACCATGCCCTGTGAGCATTTGAATAATTTTGTATACCTTGTATGGGTCTCCACCCACTGATACAACACATCATGACAAGATGAACTCTCACACACTCCCTAGAAGCCTGCTCCAGATGCACCCTGATCCTAATGCCACTCCAACCAACACCCTAAACCAGTGACACTTCCTTGTCATTTTGCCATAAAAGCATTCCCACCTCTATTCTTTCAATCTCATACCCAAAAATCACAAGTGTTCACCTGGTCCCTCTCCCATCTCTCCCCCCAGTATCTTGGGTATTCTAACCGAGCATTCCCAATCTACCCACCTTTCAAGCCTGAACCATCAAACCCAGTAATATCACTACCCACCTGTCCTATCTCTTCAATACGCAACTACACTCTATCACTTTACCATAGATTACGTCCGTATGGTTGATGGCTCACAACTTTCTCTTCTCTTTCTCTTTGTTGTAAACCTATCTTTCAGACAAGAGTTCTGAGAGACAGCTCAATTTCCTTAATTCATATCAGTAAGGCATGTAATGTTCATCCTTCAATGCCTGGCTTGCTTCACTCAACATAAGGTCTTCCAGATTCATCCATGTTATCCCATGTTTTAGCACTTTATTCCTTCCTACAGCTGAGTAATATTCTATTGTACGTATATATCACATTTTGTTAATCCATTCATCTGTTGATGAGCACCTGGGTTTACTGCAACTTTTGGTAATAGTGAACAATGCCAATATGAACTTTGGTGTGCATATATCTGTTTGTGTCTTTGCTTTCAATTCTTCTAGGTGTATAACCAGCAGTGGAGTCACTGGATCATATGAAAGATCTATAGCTTTTTTTTTGAGGAACTGCCAGATTGTCCTCCACAGTGGCTGGACCATCCCATAATCCCACAGCAGTGGATGAGGGCTACCATTCGTCCACATCCTCCCCAATGCTTATAGTCTGCTGTTTTCTTAATAGCTGCCATTCTAATTGGTGTAAGATGGTATCTCATTGTAGTTTTGATTTCCATTTTCCTAATAGTAAGCGATGCCAAGCATTTTTTCATGTGCTTTTTAGCCATTTGTATTTCTTCCTTGGAGAAAGGTCTTTTCAGGTCACTTGCTCATTTTTTACATGGGTTGTTTCTCTTTTTATTTGGAAGTGTAGGATTTCTTTATATATGCATAATATTAGGATTTTAGCAGATATATGTTTGCAAAATATTTTCTCCTAATGTGTAGACTGATTTTTTATTTTCTCAATAACGTCCTTTAATGTGCAAAAGTTTTTAGTTTTGAGGAAATCCTATTTATCTATTTTTCCATTTGTTGCTCAAACAAGGACACGTACTTTGGGTGTGAAGTTCATGAAACCATTTCCTATTAAAAGGACCTGTAGATGCTTCCCTACATTATCTTCCAAGGTTTTTATGGTCTTGGCTCTTATATTTAGATCTTTGATCCTTCTTGAGTTGATTTTTGTATAAGGTGTGTGATGGTGTTCCTCTCTCATTCTTTTGGATATGGATATCCAGTTCTCCAAGCAACACTTTTTGAAGAGGCTATTCTCTCCCAACTGAGTGGGCTTGGTGGCCTTGTCATATATCAGGTGACTGTATTCATGAGGATTTATATCAGAACTCACAATTCAGTTCCATTGGTCAGCATGTCTATCCTTGTACCAATTCCATGCAGTTTTGACCACTGTAGCTTTGTAGTATGTTTTAAAATCTGGTAGTGTGACACCTCCAACTTCACTTTTCTTCTTTAATATGTCATTGGCAATTTGGGGCCTCTTACCCTTCCAAATAAATTATGTAGTTAGTTTTTCCAATTCTTTAAAAATTACATTGTTGATTTTTTTTGGCATTGCATTAAATCTGTAGATTAGTTTGGGTATGATAGACATCTTGATGATATTTAGTCTTCCTCTCCATGAACAGGGAATATTCTTCCATTTATTTAAGTCTTCTTTGATTCCTTTTAACAGTGTTGTGTAGTTTCCTTTATATAAGTCCTTTACATCTTTGGTTAAATTTATTTCTAGGTATTTGATTCTTTTAATTACTATTGTAAATGATATTTTTTTCTTGATTTCTTCCTCAGATTGCTTGTTTTTGCTGTACAGAAATGCTATGATTTTTGAGCGTTGAACTTATATACTGCGACATTACTGAGCTCCTTTTTAAGTTCTAGAAGCTTTGGTGTAGATTTTTCTGGGCTTTCTATATATAGGATGAGTCGTCTGTAAATAATAAAATTTTTAATTCTTGTTTTCCAATTTTGATGCTTTTTATTTTTTTATTCCTTCAGTGCTCAGTCAAGTACTTCTAAGACAATGTTAAATAGGAATGGTGATAGTGGGCATACTTGTCTTGTTCCTGATCTCAGATGGAAGGCTTTTGAGTTTCACCATTGAAGATGATGTTAGTTGTGGGTTTTTCAAATATACTCTTTTTCATGTTCTGAAAGTTTCATTCTATTCCTATCTTTTGTAGTGTTTTTATCAGGAAAGGGTGCTGTATTTTGTCGAATGCTTTATCTGCATCTATAGAGATGATCATGTGATTTTTTTCTGTTCAATCTGTTTATGTGGTGTAATACATTGATTTTCGTATGTTGAACCATTCTTGCATACCCGGCATGAAATCCACTTGGTCATAGTGTATAATTCTTTTGATATATTGTTGAATGTGATTAGCAAGTATTTTGTAAGGATTTAACATCTAGGTTCATAAGAGAAATTTGTCTGTAATTTTCCTTTATTGTGGTATCTTTGTTTGGCTTTGGTATTAGGGTAATGTTGGCATCATAGAATGAGTTAGGAAATGTGCCTTCTACTTCTACTTTTTGGAAGAACTTAAGCAGAATTGGTGTTATCTCTTTCTGGAATGTATGGTAAAATTCACCTGTGAAGTCATCTTGTCCTGGGCTGTTCTTAGTTGGGAGGCTTTTGATGCCTGAGTCTATCTCTCTACTTTTTATTGGACTGCTGAGTTCTTCAATTTCTTCTTTCATCATTGTAGCCTCCTTGTGAGTTTCTAGGAATTTGTCCATTTCCTCTAAATTATCATTGTTTTCGGCATGTAATTTTTCAAAGTATCCTCTTATGATACCCTTTATAACTCTGGGATCAGTGGTTATATCCCTTGCTCATTCCTTATTTTTTGTATTTGCATCTGCTTTCTCTTTTTGTTTGGTGGTCTGGCTAAGGGTTTGTCAATTTTATTGATTTTCTCAAAGATCCAGATTTTGCATTTGTTTATTTTCTAGTGCTTTTTTTATTTTCAATTTCATTTAGTTCTGCTCTAATCTTTGTTATTTCCTGCTTTCTAATTTCTTTGGGTTTAGTTTGTTGTTGTTTTCCAATTCCTCCAGGTCTACATTTAGGTCTTCATTTCAGCTCTTTCTTGTTTTTTAATATATGCATTTATGGCTTTGTATTTCCCTATCAGCAGAGTTTTGGCTGCATCTCTTAGGTTTTGGTATGTTGTGTTCTCAATTTCATTTGTTTCAAGGTAGTTAGTGATTTCTTTTGAGATTTCCACCTTTACCCACTGTTTGTCTAAGACTGTGTAGTTTAACTTCCATATCTTTGTGCCTAATCTGGTTCTCTGATCCTTAGTGATTTCCAATTTCATTCTTTTGTAGTCAGAGAAATTACTTTGTATATCTCAATTTTTCTGAATTCATTGAGAGGTGTTCTGTGGCCTAGTTTGTGGTCTATCTTGGAGTATGATCCATGTCCACTCGAAAAGAATGTATACCCCGCTGTATTTCGGTGTACAGTTCTGTATATGTCTATTATGTCCAAGTCCTATAATGTCTATTATGTCCAGGTCCTATAACATATTATTCAGAGTCTTTGTTTCTTTATTGATTCTCTGACTATATTTTCTGTCTAATGGTGATAATGGTGGAGTAAAGTCCCCCACTATAATTGTAGATGCATTTATTTCTCAACTTAGTGTTTCCAGTGTTTGCCTCATTTATTTTGAGACACCATGATTAGGTGCATAAATATTTATGATAGTTCTCTCTTCTTGAAAAATTACCACTTTTACTAATATATAGTACCCATTTTGTCTCTTACAATAGTTTTGCATTTAAAGACTATATTGTTCAATACTAGGAAAGTTATTCCTGCCCTTTTTTGATTGTTGTTTGCTTGTAAAATTTTTTCCCAGCCATTCACTTTCAGCCCCCTTGAATCCCTGGGTCGAAGGTGGGTTTCTTGTAGACAACATATATATGGATCATATTTTCTTGTCCATTCTGCCAATCTGTGTCTCTTGACTGGTGATTTTAATCCATTAACATTCAGTGTTATTACTCTCGATGAATTTCTTACATCAGCCTTATTTTCTTTGGGTTTATGTATGTCATATGTTGCTGTTATTACTTTTTGTCTTTTTAGTTGTTCTTACACTTTCCTCCAACTCTCTGTCTCCTGTTTTTCCTTTCAATCTGTAGTATTTCCTAAGTATTTCTTGAGAGCAGGTTTCTTATTGGCATACTCTTAATTTCTGTTTACCTGTGAATAATTTGAGCTCTCCATCATTTTTGAATGCCAGCTTTGCTGGATAGAGAATTCATGGCTGAAAGTTTTTTTCTTTAATACCTTGACTATGTCATATCACTCTCTTCTTGCCGCCAAGGTTTCAGATGAGAAATCAGTACTTAATCTTTTTGTGCTTCCCTTTTATGTGATGATTCTCTTTTCTCTTGCTACCTTGAGTATTTTCTATTTGTCTTCAGCATTGGACATTTTGATAATTATGTCTTGGAGGAGGTCTGCTGAGATTTATATTGTTTTGGGTGTGTTGTGCTTCCTGGACATGTACATCCATCTCCCTCAATAGGGTTGGGAAGTTTTCAGCCATTATTTCCTTCAACAATCCTTTGATTCCCTTTCCCTTCTCTTCTCTTTCTGGGATGACTATTATGCGTAAGTTTGTGCATTTTGTGTTGTCAGTTAAATCCCTAAGTCCCTGCTGGATTTTTTTCTACCTTTTTAACTATCTTTTCTATTATGTGTTTGATTTCAGATGTACTGTCTTCCGCATCACTCATTCTTTCTTCTGCCTGTTCAAATCTGCTGTTATGTGAATCCAGTGTCTTTTTGATTTCTTGGATTGTGCTATTCATCACCATCATATCCATTTTCTTTTTATGTATGTTTACAATTTCTTCAGTATGTTCTCCCAGTGTTTCTTAATATCCTTAATCTGTTTCTTCACTCTATTAAGTTTGTCCATTATGTTTGTTTGGACAGCTTTGATTGGTTGTTTGGTGTTCTGCATTTCTTCTTGGTTTTTAGTTGTTCATTGTACTGGTCCATGTCTCCCTGTTTCTTAGTATCATTCATAAATTTTTCTTGCCCTCTGGTCATCATTTTATCTTGATGGCTTTATTCAGTTGATTTTCTTCTCTCTCTGCTCTAGAGTTATATTTAGCTGGTGGTTCTGTGTCTGTGCCAAGTTTTCTCTTTGACACTTTGTTCTTCTTCTACTGTTTCCTTGCTTTTTTCTATGTTCCTTTGAAGAAAAAGATTAGGATCAGAGGAATCAAAAGAGGTTATAAAGGAATAGGGTAATAGTAATATTGATCAAAGTTAGAAGAGGTCCCTTATAAGACATATAAAATGAATATTTAACTCATATAAATAGTGTTGACTAATAGGGGAAAATAAAAGTGGAGTACCAACAATGAAATTGGAAAACAATTAGAGGAAAATATATAGAATGACTTAAAAGGCCAGAATGATGAGGAGAGGTAGAAAGAGTAAAGAAAGGGCTTAAATAAAAAGTTAATAAGACAAAAAAAGAAAAGAAAACAGAAGACAAAAGATGGAAAATGACATGATTGAACATGAGGACTAATGAAAAAAGTGGGATGCAAGAACCACAACAGAAAGCAGAAGGTAGAAAAATGAAGGAAGGAGAAGAGATAGCATTGGTAGACAAAATCAATATACACAGAGAATGGGAAATCAAGGAACAATAAACACAGCAAGGAAGAAACAAGCTAGCAGCACCTAATTTTTTTTTAAAAAGTGGGGTAAAGGAGGAAATAGGAAAGAAAAGCAAGAAACAAACAAACAAAGAAAAAACAAACAAACACACAAGCAACAAGTCAAACAAAGCTACAGAAAACAGCATTCCTTCTTGGGCCCTTGTGAAGTCTCTGCCTGCCTTGTTCATCAATCAACTACCCTGCAGGTTTCTGTATGCAGGTTTTAAGGCAGATTTTAGCAATTAAACTAAGTTAAAAAAATTTTAAGTAAACTTTTTTTTTTTTTTTTTTGAGAATTAAGTGACCCAAAAGAAGGCCTGTTCTAGATCACTGTCTTTGCCGAGAGGACACTAATAGGCTTGTGGAAACTTACCAAACTCTTCCCCGTGCCTGAACCCCCTGGGGAGCTGAAATTCTGATACACCTCAGCTCAGAACTATAAAATTGGATGACGCCACACCCTCCTGAGCCAAGTCTTTGTATCCCAGGATGGTTAGGCAAATCAGGCTTCCTCAGCAGATTTGCCATTCCTCTCAGCCTTGCACCACTTCAATCCAGCTGGTTGGCTCCCTAAACCTGCAAGGGTGTCCAGGCAGCCAAACCCACAGAAAAGAAACCCCTCTCCACCTTCTGCCAGAACCCTCCCACACTTGGAGAATGTTTCCTCTCACAGGGTTGCTGGCAGGTGTTGGGGCTCACTATAGTCCTTTGCCAAGAGGTTAGGGCTTAGCTGTCTGTGTCTACAATTTCCAGTGGGGAAAACTCACGATTTTGTCTTGAACAATCCACCTTGCTATCCAGCTCCCTCTAGATCAAAGTCCCTAAGATTCTCACTCTGTGGGCTCCCAGAACTGACTACTCAAGCAGGATACTGTCCCCAATTAGCCATCCATTGTGAGAGAAATGGTTAGTGCCCACCTAGTCTGATGCCATCTTCTGCCCTTCTGACATTACTTTGAGTTGGACTTTCCATGGCCTTGGGACTGTAAGCTTTTGCCCTCATAAATATCCTTTATAAAAGTCAACAGATTTCTGATATTTTACTTTGACACTACTTTGGTGGACTTACTTATTTGTCCTTTTGTAACTGGCTTAGTTTATTCAATGCAATGTCCTCGAGGTTCATCCATGTTGCCAGATGCATCCTGATTTCATTTATTCTTACACCTTAATAGTATTCCATTGTATGTATATACCACAGTTTGTTTATCCATTCATCCTTTGCAGGATACTTTGGTTTCATGGTTATTTCCATATTTTAGCAATACTGAGTAATTCTAACGTGTACATCAGTGTGCAAATGTCAGTTCCCATCCTTGCTTTCAGTTCTTCTGAATATATTTCCAGTAACATGATTTCTGGATCCTACAGCAATTCTATATTTAGTTTCCTGAGAAAACTTCAAACTGCAAGTAGCAGGTCTGGTGGGACACTATTCAGAATATGACATTATATGTGATATAAAAACTACATTAAGAGCAAACACCTATGTAGTATTTAATCTCTGCCAAGCACTCTTCTACCTTCTCTACATAGATCAGCTTGTTTAATCTTCACATTATCCCCATGAGGAAGATAGCCTTTTTCACGATTTTGCAGGGTAAGAGGATGAGACACAGATTTACCTATCAAACAGATATGTTTATGAGCTGTGTTTGAACTTACACAGTCTGGCTCCAGAGCCTGTATACTTCCCCACTATACCATCTCTACCTCTTACAGAAAGCCAGCTCCTTTCTCTGTAATTTACTCACTGTGTAACTATCAATTTCAAAACTTCAATTTCCTTTTCACTAAATGAAAATTCGAGTAGTGCTACACCTTGAGGTTGCATAGAGCAGTAAATGAAATGTACATGCAAGTGTTTGCACAGAGCCTTGCAGTGATAAATGTTCAATAAATGCCATTTCTGATTATCAAAATCATCACCATGGGCAACAAATTCTTAATGTGGTTGAAAGAGCCAAGGAACTAATTGTATGAGATCAGGAAAAAGTAGGTATTGATGAGTTTAACTTTATGTTAAATGTGAAAAATTCCCTAATAAATATCACTCTTCAGAACATGAAAGGTTGTAAAAAAATGTAATCAGCATGATTATTTTAAAATGTAGCCAAATAATGGATTTTATGCTCTCAAAAAGAAATGTTAAAATTAATCATCTTTGTAATGCAAACTTGTGAGAGTAAAATGTAAATTAACTGTAAAAAGAATAGCAACAACATGAGGTCACCTGTTTAAGTTATTCATAGGAAACAAAATGATTTTGTAAAAATTAAGAAATTGGAAAAATATTACACTTAATTTTTAAGTATAATTTATTTTTATTCAATTAAAAATAATAGACCATAGAAAATTTACATTGACAAGGTATGATGTTACCAAGAGGTCAGAATCTGTTTCTTTAGTTTTTGTTTTTGCTTTTCACTTCTTAACATCATGTTAGAGTGGACCTGGAAGCATTCTTAAAGGCTCATCTTAGGCATCACCAAGCATTTCATCCCATATTTGACTGCTTCACATGGATAAACTACTGGATGAAAATCTAATTACTTCTTATTTGAGCAATTGCAGGTTCATATCTTTGTTATTGAAGGGTTAATTCATACCCTTTCACCCTTCGTCTCCTTATTTGACAAACAGAGAAAAGGAGCAGATTGAACTAGCCCACAACCTTATCCTTAGGAATGGAGCTGGGAGGGTGGTAAACATGTGCCTGAAACTGGGCACCCACGTAAAGCTTTAAAATTTAACTTCAGAAATTTGAGGCTCTTCCCTACACTAACACATTCCCCTCTGCTGTAATGACTTTATAATCCCATATCCCCCAAGAGATAGTGTGGTACCTTCCAGTTGGCCACCACCAGGTCCTGTAAGTATTAAAGTTTTGTCCACTCCTGCTGGACTCACATGTGGTTTCTTTGGAATATTGAAACATTCAGTCAACCTCCCTGGGCTCGAACTTCCTGTGTTACAATTGGCAAAGTTGACAGGATATTCCAGAGACTCCTAATGGTATTAGTGGCACGGAGAGCATGCTGGTCCCAGGGAAATTTATAGGGGAAATCCTACCCTTTATTGGGAAATCTGTGTGGGAAGCCCCACCATTAATTAGGAAATCTGATGGAGAAATCATGTGCTATATTGGGAAATCTGTGGGGGAAATCCTGAAGTGGCCTTATACCTCTATGAAAACGAGTTGGCTCAATTCATAGATAATTTGGGACCCATTTGAGATTTGGAGGATGCCCCATATACACCCATGGGATAAGGTCAGCTGGAAAAGAAAATTGAGGATATGTATGTAAAGAAAAATGAGCAAGGTGCTCTGCTGCTGATGCATGGCCACTTCTCACTACTTTACAAGAGACAAACTTAAACTATTAGCTGCTGACGTGAAAATACAGTGATTAGAGGAACAATTAAAACCAGAATGGGATCTCCATTTAGTGACAGGTCCCTCTAAGCAACTAGATAAGAAAAAGATAGTGGCTCAGATGTTAAAATTATAAAATAAACTTTAAATCATGTTAAACCGCTTGTGCAAAGGACGGCTTAATCATGGATATAACATCCCACACAAGTAGGAGTGCTAAATAGGGCATTTATCAATGAAACCATGCTTGTAAGAAAATATTCTGCTAAAGAGTTGACTGATATAAGCACAACACTCTGACAGCAGCTCTACAAATCACCTGCTGCCTGAGTGATATAGTTGAGGGTTAGTGAGAGCTTATAGAATTAAACTGCTAGAAAAGTAGAAAAAATTAGCAGCATTAATGTTCTCCATTTTGTTTCCATGTTAATTCTAATTGGGCCTGGATAGCCACATTGATAAAATTAGTGCTGTTAAAGTTTAGTGACTTTTGAACTGGACAACTCAAGGAAAGTAAGAAGAAATAAGGCAGAAAAATGCTAGTAGGCATTGTAAGCCTGAAATTAAAAATATATTATGAAACTAAAAGCCCACAATACTTGTGTAAAGTGTGGAAGAATGTAAATGGGATGTTACTTTGACAATGTTTTATTTTTTAGTCATATTTTATTTTCATCAGAATTCATATCAGTTTGTTAAAAAGAACTATCATTTTTGAATCAAAAGCTTGCTTCTGAACTTCAAGTCTAAGTGTACACCTAAAGAGTAGTAACCCAGAATATATGTGCTAAATATCTGTCTTACTAAACTGCTAAATTAGTGATTTACTGTATTTATACTGTTCAAGGTTTCTTAACTGTTGCTTATTACTAATAAAAGTGTTTCCAAGAACTAACTTGCATATTACAGGCAACATGGACTCCAAAGGAGATTTTTAAAGCAGTAAAAATCAGAGATATGAAATTATGGAAAGCAAGGAGACAGCCATAACAATGGTGTAAGTGATTTGAGTGAAAATTATGAGATTTATGCTTCTCTTGGTGTGTCTTAACTCTTTTTGTGTTTGTTTGTTCAGTGTATATTTTTATACCTCCAGATGGTAATATTAAAGCAACAAATGAAAGTCCATTAACAGCTCTATTCAAATTGAAGAAAAATTAAATAAGCAACTCTATTGGTAAAAGAGTAATAATACTAATAAAATAAAATAGCATTATATGTGTTAAATCTCAAGATGATGAAAACTGATAGTTTTTGGTTAATGAAATTATTACAAATCTCTTTATTGTTTTTCCTTAATTAAAATGAATAGAGATTTCCTTCACAGAACAGAATGATGGATATGAGACTTAAATGGATTTAAAAAGTAGTAAAAGGTTTGTAGAAGTAAATTCACAGTCAATGCTAAGTTTGTTTACAGGAATGTCTTTTGTCTTAATTTAAGATGGCTGGTTTTCATAAAATCAGGGTGGAAATGTGTAAGACAAGACTTCAATGAATATACACATTGTAGAAGTTATTGTAGAAGGTAGCATTATGTAAGGGAATGTGTTTTGTAAAGATGAAATTTGTCTTGATATGAAGTAACTACAGTCTATGTTGTTATTGATAGTTATAAGAAGTTTGTAAAAGCATTGTTTAAACTGAAATATTTAAATGGCTAATTCCAGGAAGCCATATTAAATAGAAACTGAATTGATGTTAATAATAAAATGTAACTTCACAACGAGGAAATCTGTCGGAGGCCACGTCAATCTGCAAGTTAAACTGGTATTGGGGGGAGATAATCTTGATTCCATTGGGAACTTCAGGTTTTCATAAAATAATGGAGAAAGTATTTTTTCCTGTACTTCTAAAATAACATTGCTGTTAATGTAACCACAGAAAAGGCGTAAAAGTAAAAAGTAAAGTTATAAAATAGCATTCATTTGATAAGTTATAAGTTGAACAAGAAGTGTTTAGAAACTGTCACAGAAACAACCACTCCACGTGGGAACCAAGAATTACATGCTTTAGCTCACATTCATCTGATTTACCTCACCTCTGCTGATGAAGCAGCCCTGTGGCTACATAAAGAGAGTGGCCAATGGGGGTTGCTTCAGGGTGGTTACTGACAAGAGATTATCATGATTTAAACAAAGTAACACTACTGCTGTAAGTAGCTGTCCCAAACAATGCAAGTTTATTACTAGAAATTGGTACCCAGTTATGTCACTGTCACTTTGTTTTAGAACTTGCTAAGGGTTTCATTAGTATCTCCTTAGGCAAGTCATGCTAGCCTTCACTGAACTTCATGGGGCAAGTCCAACAATGGATTTTATAGTTCTTTCCCAAGGCTATAGGCATAACCCAATAATCTGCCTTAGCCTGGTGGCAAAGGATCTGGAAACCTGTGTCTGTAAACCTATTTCATTATATTGATATTATGTTAACCAGCAATTCTCTTTCAGAATTAAAAGAAGCATCAGAGACAATGGTATCTTATCTTAAAGACCTGGGATGTACAAACAATTGGAACAAGCTGCAATGTCCCTGCTCCTCTGTCAATCTCTTAAGTGTTGTTAAAGTACCATGTTTTCACAACTCACATGCTCTGAAAAGGCCTTTCTGGGGTTGTTGGGGGTACTGAAGACACTTCACCCCTCATTTAGCTCAGATATTAAAACTATTGTATGTGTTAATGAGGAAAAGTTGTGCATGGGAATAGGAGGAGGCCCCCTACCAGCAAGGTGCTTTTAAAGAAGTAAACAGGGCAATAGCACAGGCTCAAGTAATAAGGGGCTGGAATTTGACTTACCCTGTGAATTAGATGTGGCCAGCACCAATATTGGCTGTGGGTGGGGTTTATTGCAAGGCAACATTCTAAACAAATACTCCTTGTGTTTTAGTCAAAATTGTGGAAAGGAACCAAAGTACAAAGTTGTTGAGAAGCAACTATTTGCAGCATACCATGCCCTGTTGCAAGTAAGGAGCTTAACCCAATAGTGTCTTGTCACTCTGAAGACTGCCAACCCTATCATGGGGTGGTATGCAGATACTAGAAACAAAACAGGAAGAATGCACTGTCTTAGGCCACCCTCTGGGGGGGTGAGATCAGTGAAAGGACACCTGAGACACCTGCCAGCAGTGACAGGTAGCTGTCTATCATGTCCCTGCCCACTCCTCTAACATCCTTCTCAAGAACATTGAGGTAGATTCCCTCACAGAAATCCAGAGCCATACCATTGAGATGGGAAAATCAGCAGAGTGGGCTCCACAGGTCAAGTGGACATCATGGCTACCAAACTCTGCGGCAGCACTTCCAGCTCTCTATTACTCACCAGCAGCTCATGGAAATAACCAACATGTGTCCATCATGCTCACTCTGATTGCTGTGGCAATTACCTCATTAGATGGGGCATATTAATTGAGCACAGACTCCAGTAGGACCATAGCAAATGAATTACATCGGTCCCATCTGCCCTCAGAAGGGACAAGGTGTATTTTAACTGCCACAGACACTGCCATGGGACCCTTGTAAACAGCTGGCTACTATACACTGTCTAGAAAGTATAAGTGCCCTATATAGCGTGCCAGCTCAAATTGAGAGTGACCAAGAAACTCCATTTACCAGTCACATCATGCAGTCTTAGATATGAAACAGGATATTTGGATTTTTTAGAGAAAGTATAAATTGCCTCTTAAAGGAACAAATAAAAGGCAATAAAGGATCTTTACAACTATGAACTAAAAGACACTATCTAGCCTTAAGTCTTTTAAATTCTGCACCTTCAGCTGTGACCCCTGCTCCAGTTAAAATGGTAATAGCAGTACTGAAGCAGGCATTAAGATTACAAGTTAAAGGACCAGCTGCCCTACAGCCAAAAAGGGGAAGTAATAATAATTTGTGGCTGCTTATGCCTTAAAACATACAAAGTGGTAAAACTGAGGCCATTTATCCATGGTACTGGCTTTTGCAGCCTCGCTGGTTGGAAATCTTAACCAATGGGAAATAGGAGTCACCCAAGTCATTATTGTAAGACTAATGTTTACTTTAAAAATGCCAGTAAACTATGTGGACTTTTCTTATGCCTAAACTAGTTTTTAATGTCACTAAAGGAAACTCAGAGATTTTCGAAGGTGAAAATGTATGATAAGAGAAACCTTTTAATAATCCCCCCTGCCTAGTACTTTGTCATCTACTAATGAAAATGTAGCTTATATAATGTTAAACCAGCATAATCTGCCCTAGTCTGCATGAAACAACAATAAAGAAATCTATAATATGGCATGGTTAATCCCAAAATTGTGTAAATTCACTGCCAAACATTAATGTTCAATTTTGAATATATGTTATTCATATTATTCTCTTGTCTTTTATATTGTATTTATGGAATTTGGATATAATGCTCCCATGGAGCATGGAATGCCTTCTTCCCCCTCCCACTTGTTATTTGTATAGATTCCTGGAAAGGGTCAGGATGAACTAGCCAGCAATCTGACCCTCACAGGTTGAACGACTGAGAGAGATGACTAGATGTCTAATCTGATATGTGCACATAGGCTATAGTCAAGTTTATTATTAACTGGACATGTTCTCATTGTACCCATTACCTGTGCCAAAAAAATACTGTTTACTGCTTGTGCATGTACACCCCTCAGCTATATTCTCTGTATAAACCTGTAACCACCAAGGAGCTGTGAATAGCTTTCCCCAGCTGCTCTTCACTGGGTTATGTGAACAATAGTGAGTAATAAAGGCATGACCAGTGTCGTTTCTCTTGTATATCAAATTTTTGATTAGTCTTCCCAGGCTTAACCTGCTGCATTACAGCTCCAATTCCCTAACAGCTCAGATGATGTCATAGAATATTAATGTGTAGTATGGAAGGTGGAAAGGCATTGCATTAGAGTGAGGGGTTAATGAATGTCCTTCCCCCTACTCCTTATTTGACAAATGGAGGGAAGGAGCAGGTTGTACTAGACAGCAACAAATCCTTAGACACAGACCTGAGAGTGTGGTAAACATGTTCCAGAAACTGGGAGTTATGTAAACCTTTAAACTTTAACTTCTCAAATACAAGGCTGTTCCCTACACTAACCCATTCCTCTCAGAAATAATGAAATTATAATCCCATATTCCCTGAGAGACCATGTGGTACTTCCCTACTGGACATCACTTGGTCCTGTAAGTGTTAAAGTCATGTCTCCTCCTGCTGGACTCCCACGTGGTTTCTTTGGAATATCAAAATATTCATTCAACATCCCTGGGCTTGTCGTCATGCATTACATATAATCCATTAGGCACATTCATGTTAAGGATGTCCTTGCTGCTAAGTCTAAACTTCGGCTTAAATTTCCATGTTCCCGGTAGCCATCAAGAAATTCCAGAAAAAAAGATATCTAGATTGTGCTTAAGCAGGTCACCAGCTGGAGCTAAAAGTTAGGATAGAAATTTGGAGATGTTCTGTTATCTCCAACCTCTCTTTTCTTTTCAGCTACTGCATCTCCCATTTGCCTGAGGAGTAAGTATTTTCTTGATAGAAGAACAAAAGCTCCTAAACAGTTCAGAGTTGGTCTAAATCAGCACATCCTCTATCATCACATCCAGTTCATAAATCACATCAAAGAAACAGTGTCTGAGACAATAGGATGATCTTGGCTAAAGCTGCTAATTCTAACCATTAGGGAACTGAATGTTCAGAGTATCTTTAAATCCTCATTGTGACTGTGCAATATTTGTTTAAATATATACTTGTAATCATAGAGGAATGTGTTAATAAGGACAGACTCTGGAGAATCCTGAGTTTGAAATTATTTGTTTTTAAATTTTCAACCTATTTGAGTTCGATTCTGAGGAACCAAAGAGTGATCGCCAATCTTAATTCAGAAATTTTAAAGAAAATTCTTAAAAGTGCTGACATCAGAGACCTGATAACCCTGGGAATTTTGATTTGTTACTAGGTTCATGGTACCTTTATTTCCTAATTATTGTGGTTTAAAATAATTTACAATGTCCTGGTCTTTAAATCAGGTCAAAGCAAAGTTCAAAACAGTTTCATAATATACATTATCTGGTCACCAAGAAAGCAAGACTGACAAATGTGCAGTAAGAACCCATGGGAAAAGATGTCCTTCAATGGTTAGGTTTCTACTCATCAATTTCTTCTGAAGCCAAAATTGTGGATTCTCTGAATAAAGAAATTCTTATCTTTGCTGGAATTCTTGTGGCCTACATTTACCGGATGATGTGAATACATAAAGCAAAAATAAACCTATTCCATAAATGAAAATTTACCTTGGAAATCTACCTTGACAATATTTTTAAGTCATGACTTAGATTAAAGGAAACTACATGCTAAGGTAAAAAGTGGTTGAACTTGTATAGCATTGGTTCCTGATAGGTCAATTATTGCTAACTGCAAAGTGTTCTCTACAAAGAAGATGACTTTTCATGGAATGAGCTTATTAACTTCTTGACAAATAGATTCAGAAAATGGCAATTGAATCACTACTTCACTCATATTTTTCCATCAATGTTCAATTTACAGGTAAGTTATACTTAAAGAAATGGCTACTATCACTGTTTTTTAAATAATGACCAGCATCCCAAATCTACTCAGAAGACATTCACTGAAGGTATTATGGGGACAGACTTGAGATAAGAAAGTAAAACTTTCTTCATTAAATTATTTTACTGATTATAAAAGCAAAATATGTACTTCATTGAAAATATAGGACAAGGAAATTGATAAAAGAATAAAACATAGATTGCCCTTAATTCTGTCATTCAGATAAGCATTATTAATCTTTAATGTGTGATCTTTGATTACAGTTCTATGTATATATGACTTTTTAGACAATTGAAATCATAAAGCAGAGCCATATTATATCTTGCATTTTCCATTTAATATTATATTGAAAACAACTTTCCACATCATGAATCTACTAACATATAACTTCAATGAACCTGATATTTCATAACAATACATCATAATTCATTTAACTGCATCCTCTTATGTATGCATTTATGTTGAATTCCCTTTTGAACTCTTATTTTTAAAAATTGCAAACCATACCTGGAATGCATTATTTGGCTATATTTTTTTTTACTGAAATAGATTCTAAGAATAAAGAACACTGAAATGTTTACACTAACACATGTTTTTTGGTAATCTAACTCTGATAAATCTTTCCTATTATGCCAATTAAAATATTTCATATTTATTGTACAGCATTTGTTTGATGACTTTTGAAATATAGAATTTTATATGTCTAATATTTTCCTAAGAATTATGACTCCATTAATTTTGTCTTTTTTATAAAGCTGTGCCTAAACGTATTTATTTTTAAAACCAATTTTATAAGAAATGTTGTCTATCACACTTATCGTGATTACTTTCCCAGTGTGTTCCATGATTTCATGTAGTTGAATCCATTGTTTTGGTCCTTTTATGAAACTATTTTTTGCTTAACATGTTCATCTCCATTGAGATGTCAGATGTCTCAAAGTATTTATCCATTTGTTTGGTTTTTGAACAAAATAAAGATTTACTTTAATGTTTTAATACACACAATTTTTAAATATACTTTTTTATTTTATTTTAAAGATATTTAGATTACATAAATGGTACATAAATAATATTGGTGACTCCCTCATCCTGCCCTCCCTACATCTCCCACATTTTCCCACATTAACAATGTCCTTCATTAGTATGGTACATTTGTTATAATTGATGAAGACATTTTGGAGCATTGCCACTAATTATGGATTATACTTTATAGTGTAGTTTACATTCGCTTTCACACAATTTTGCAAGTTATGACAAGTATATAAGGGTCTGTATCTGCCATTGAAATATCCCTCATGACAGTTCCAAGTCCAGCAAATGTCCCCATATTACACCTGTTTTCCCTCTCCCATCCCTAGAAGCCTCTGGTGGTCACTGCCTCCACATCAATGGTAAACTTTCTTCCATTGCTAGAATCACAAAATCTATAACAGAGTAACAGTAACTCTATTCTAATCAATCATTCATTCCCCAACCTGAGGATACTAGGATGGTGATGCACACTCTGCCTCTAATGAGAGGGGCCTTAGATCCCATGGGGGCAGATAGATGGGAATACCTTGGTTACAGTTGCAGACACTTTCTGTTCTTGGGATGGTCATTGTCCATCATCATCTCCTTGTCAGTTGTCCTGGGTGAGTCCAATTATCTGAAGAGTTGGTGTTGCAACTTTGTTGAGATTCAGGCCCCAACTGGCACATGGACAGCCCAAAGATTTAAGTCTCTTGGACGTGCACCTATCAACTTTGGTACTAATTCTAGGTTCAAAGAAAAATGGCAGAAGAGTCATGTGTAGGGTAACCACAACTGAGACCAACCCTTTCACACTTGGGAGTATAAATTCCAAATTAAGGAATACTGGCAGGGTGCCATGCACTGATTTGTCTGCCCTGTGTATAGTGTCTGGATGTCTCCAGAATCCTCAGGAGCTCTGCTATTTGAGGCAACATTTACTGTGGCAGTGAATGTGATCCTGCTGAGAAGTGCATAAGTGTAACCTCTGGAATTCCCATCCTGAGAAACTGCCACATTATCTAATGGGACAGCAAGAAACCCCTAAGGACAAGGGCAGTGACTAGTGAAGGATGGACCATTGATGGGCTCTTGATATTGATGACTATACTTATGAACCTTTACTTTTGAAATTGAAACTTAGCCTAATATTATATGGTGCCTAAGAATTACCTCCAGAGAGCCTCCTTGTTGCTCAAACAAATCCTCTCTCTAAGCCAAAACACAGTGTATAAAAGCATTACCTTCCCATGTAGCAAGGGACATGACTCCTGGAGATAAGCCTCCTTGACCCCAATGTATTACTACCGATCACCAAATTAGACAAGAAACTGGAAAAAGATCTTGATCAAAAGGTGGAAATTGTAAAGACAAATGAGTTTAAAAGGCTTCAAAATGAGTCAGTAGGTCATTTCAGAGGTCATTTCAGAGGTCACACAATTTTTTTTTTAAAGGAGTTCCTCAAATAGAGAATTTAATTTCAAATAAATTTGGGGAATATTTCATTGTCCAATAATTCTTATTTTAATCCATTTGTGATAAATATCTTCCAGTGGTGTTTAAAAATGAATCTCTGATGTTCTTATAAAATTTTGATTGGTGTAACAGAAGTTCATGAATCTAATTATTTGTGTGATGCATCTTCAAATATTCACTCACTTCATTTGATACAGAAATGTAAATACATCATCCCTAATTTCAAACTGAAATCATTATATGTTTGTTTCTTTGTATATATAATATATATTCACCCTAAAACATGTTAAAAATATCACAGAAAACAAATTCTGCAAGTTAGCCTCATTATCATGACGGACTTCAGAAGTGACACAGGAGAATATCACTTTGAGAATTCAAGCCTCTACCATCTTTATACGTCCCTTTTATTCTTGTTTCCATGGAAGAATATACTATGGCTGTAATAGGGAGAGGATATATCCCTGTATGAATTCAATGTTTTGTTAAAAGTCATAAAACCATGTTTGTGTATGTGTGAGTCTGTGTTGTTGGAAGGGTATGTAGAAGAGATTTAGGTGTTCAATATGTGATGAAAAATGTGGACCAACTTTAAGTCTGGGTTTTTTCTGCTCAGAAGTTCCATCATTTCTATAGAACACAACTTAACATATGATATTTTCTTGATCTAAATTTATCTA
>JAQZBX010051074.1:0-19479 GCA_029593785.1 Cabassous unicinctus | reverse complement strand
CTGCATCAGCCCACTAGGCTGCGCGGGCCAGCCTGCCCTCACAAGGAGGCCCCGGGAAGCGAACCCGGGGCCTCCCATATGGTAAACGGGGCCTCTATCGACTGAGCCACTCCGGCTTCCCCTGTAAAACACTTTGAATGGACTCTGAAGGTAGACTAAAGTTCATATCCTACCTCTACTAGTTGTATGATTTGAACAAGGTATTCTGCAGTTATGGAACTTCAGTTTTCTACCCTCAGAGTTGCTCTGAAGAAGGATGGCATACAATAGTATACACAAAGTACAGAGATAAAAAAAAAAGTCCCCATTTCTGAAACACCAGCAAAGTAGAAAATACACTTACAGAAAACTGAGTTTTGATAATTACAGCAAAGTAATAATCTCAGTAATCATTTTCACCTTATACTGAAAATGAAAGAAATAGAATAAATAAGAGTATTTCCAATCATAATTAGTATTATATTATTACTAATAATGATAATTATGATGGTAGTAATTACTAATAAAATAATTAATTTATATAGACTATGTATTTTTTGTGTAAATAATTTATTTTCTCCCTATAGGGGTTTTACAGGAGATAGTGGCCCTGTAAGGATTAGTCCATGATATTGACCTATGAAGAATTCAAAATTCAGTCATACTTCTTTCTCTCTACCCACCTGCATTCCTCTAAGTAAATAAAGAGAATTCCCTAACAAGAATTTTCTGCTATCCTTAAGGTTCCTCTGCCCCAGTCCTGCTCTAGTTTTAATAATCTGATGTCAGACATTTATATCTTGTTAGTAGTTTATTAAAATGAGCTAAGAGAATAGAAATTTTAAATGCATGAAGGTATTAAGATCTATAGCAATCCAGGCAAAAGTAAACATGTTTTGTCTATATCTCCCTTCCTCTGCAGCTGCTCTTTGCCATTTTATGTTAACCTTCAAACTTTCAACGTTAAAAACCTTATGTTGGTCCACATACAATTGTTTGTAGCATTTTACAACTTTGCCTGGTCAACACTCCTACTTGAAACTCCCTCAAATCTGTGGTTTCTATGATTCTTCATTATCATAGCTCCCCATTCAAATTTCTATATTAGTAGAAAATTATTACCATCAACCCTTACCTGGCCTCTCTTTTCTCTCCCACTAATGTGGGCATTCTACATGAGTCTGCCCCACCTAAATTTTCTTCACTCTGTTCACTCTCTCCTTTGGTCTCGTCAATCCCCACAGGTTTATCTAACATGTTACTATAAACTATTCTCAAATCTATCATTGTCCTTAACCTCTGAGACCAAGTTACGTATTTCTAACTACATCCTGCACAGTTAATGGACTCCCAGTTTCCCACTGTAACAGCTATCTGAACAGGATGAAATCCAAACCAACTAACCTTATGGCCCCACAATAATTCTCCTGATATTTTTATTTCAGTTTATTGAGCATAGTGGTTTTTCTCTCATTCAGCCAGCTCTTAAGCATAAAAGTGCACAATTATCCCTGACTCTTCTCTCCACCCAGCTCTGGCATTTGATCATGTGCCTAGCCCTATATTACCTCTAATACAATATTTTTCATATTCAGCTTTCATTTTGTCCCTTTGCTATCATCCTGGATGAAGTTATTATTATGTCATTATTCTGCTTATTAATTTTCCTGTTTCCACCTGCCCTAGTAAATTACATCTTACTTATATGCACCATTTGTTCCTATTGCTTGAAAAATGAAATGCAACCTTTCAAAATCCTCTGAATTGTGTCCCAATTCTATATCTTGAAGCTTATTTTTTTACATAAGAGAATCTGGCTAAATTTTAAAAGACTTTGTTTTCCAGACTCCTTGCCTTTGTCATTCCTAACAATGTCCAGGATTTCCTTTCCCTAAAACTCAAAACTTCTACATATCCTGCTATTACTTCAAGAGTCAACTGAAATGCCAGTTCCTTCACAGGACCTCCTTTCTTCTCCAGTCCAGTTGAATTTATCTCCTCCCTATCCCAAACTCCTAACTTAATTTTTCTAAGCTATTTCCAGCATTTGAGGACACCTGCTGGTGTATATACCTTACCAAAAGAAAGTGCCAGTAGTAATTTGAAAAAGACCACTTAATTTTAAAAACAGCTGAAAATATTGCTTTAGCTGTTATTCCTAGCCAGAATAGATACTGACATTCCTTATATTGGGAAATAGGACCAATTTCCCAAAGTTCAAATTCCAAATTAATCACATCTTTGTTAATGAGAGTTCATTATATCATTAGAAGAGTTTATTTAAGCTATATATGATAATTTGTTCTTTTGGATTGGAAATTCATTCTGTTCTCTTAGAAATTAATTAGGTATAAGCCTTTTATATATTTCTCCTTGAGTGGTAGAATTATGATGAATATTTTTAAACTCTTCTAATTTTCTTGTGTTAGACAACAGGAAGAAAGATGTCATTCAAGGGTACTTTCATTGTGTCTTTCAAGTTTACTTCAAATGGAAGGCCACAACTTACATTCTGCTGAATCCAAACATGTATACCACTAATTGTCATGCATGAAATGTATTTCTATAAGTCCACAGCATTAATCAAAGGATAAAGAACAAAGCCAAATTTCCAGAGGAATAAGTACATCTATGCTGCAGGATTCTATCTTTATGATGACATATAGATTTTCCATAAAAAAGACAAATCCTTAAATTTTAAAGGATGATTAGAAATAATTATAAAATAGCTCCAGAAAATGATATTTAGTGTTTTTAAAAAGTCCAATCTAAAACGACTTGACTTCTCTACATTATTATTTGGTTGCCCAATTGAGTGAATTCTAAAATTTTATCTGAACTTGCATTTTTCAGCATGTTTTGCCTTTAAAGAAAGCAAAAATACTATCAGTGATCATGCCATCCTCAACAAAAATGTGCTCTAGCATATTTCACCCAATTTTAATTCAAATAGGCTGAGTTCCATTTTTGAACTCTTTCCAAATAAGGACTAAAAGAGACTTGACTTAAGGTTGTTGCTCTGAAAAGATGGTTCCTTTGTTTTGTTACTCTGTATATCTCAAAAACCTTCATCTTCTTTGTTCCTTCTGAAGCTTTGCATTATTGTTCCTGTTGACGCTGTGATGAAAGGTACAAAATCAATGTCCAAACATACAACTTCAAAATGGCTGATTTATATGAATTTTGATATACATTCCATGATCCTGATTTCTAGATATAATTTATCTTGCTGAGTATTGAGAAGCAAGGCAGCATCATGATAATGAAGTATAAGTAGCATGTATTAGGTAATAGGCCCTTTTTAGACTTTGGTCCCATTTGATATCCAGAACAACCAAAGCGATAGGTGGTGTTATCTAAATTGAACAAGAGGAAAACTGAAATCTATTGAATTAAAAGCCATGCTTATTTTCTTGTAGGCAAGAAACCATAGAACTTGGTTTTGAATCCAAAACAAATATTGGTGTTTGCATTCTTTCCGCCATATTAAGTGCTTGGATAAGGTATTCAAAGATTTAAGAGCGGCATTTTTTAAAAATTGCCACACTTAACCAGGCAGCATGGCCACACTCCAATATGTTATTATCACTCATGGAGCTGAGAAAACTGTTCACATAATTGTTTGTACAAGGGAAGAACCAAGCTCTGAAGAGGTTATGGTGCTACAGATGCAGCTGAAAAGCTAGCCTTTGGTCTCTTTGCTTATGGATATAGTAGGCTGTTGTGCAAGCCTATGAGGGCTTGCTTACATTTCTCAGATTATCAGTGTGATACCACATCTAGCTCGATGTCTATACAACAGCACACATCTCTAAATAAAGGGGTCTATGGGCTGGCTCTTTCAAAAAGGATTTAAGAATTATTTCTGCTTTAGCTAGGAAAGATATCTCATAGTGTATACACCAAAGTCAGTTTTGATGCTCTATAGACAAAAAGCACTTCGAAGGCAATAGGTAAATTTAGTATCAAACACTCTCTCCAAACAGTAAAATTAAAATAATTCCAACAAATACATATTAACTAACTTCTACATAGTAGGCATTTTTTAAGCACTGTGAAAAATACAAATATAAATTATACACAAATCCTGCCCTCAAGGATCCCCAATATTAATAGGAAAATGAAGACTTATACACATATAAGACAAGGAGAGAATTTAAGATAAGTTTATAAATAACTGTAGTACAAAATAGGTGTTCTGAGTTTCCAAAAGAGAGAAGCAATTGGTCATTATCTATTTAAGGACAGTACAATTATTAAAGATATCCAAAGACAGCATTTGCTGAGGAGTTTCTGAGGTTGAATATTTATTCACTGTACAAATATTTATTTATCAATAAACATGTGCTGCTTTCTGAATTCAAAATATGAAGAGAAGTAGACACAGGCCTAGTCTTTAAGAAGACAAAGTCTGGGAAAGACAAACAATTCAATAATACCTTATAAAATATTGTTTTTATGATAAAATTATGTAAATAATATTTATAGGGCACACTTAGGAGAGGGTTCAAGTCTTCCTTGCGGAAAGGGTGGGAGATAGGCAGGATTTCATAGAGCTGGTGAATTAATGTTTTATTCACTACACAAACATTTATTGAGCATAAAATCTCTGCTAGTCCCTATGCCTTTCACTAGGAATACCAAGAAAATTAGACACAAAGTAGAGTTAATGAGATTAAATGTCATGAAAAGTTAAAAGGTCTGATGCCTCAGTTTTCATTTTAACCTTTATGATTTTAAACAAATCAATGGGGGGGGGCGGATGTGGCTCAAATGGTTGGGCGTCCGTCTGCCATATGGAGGGACCTGGGTTCAATCCCCGGGACCTCCCGGTAAAAATAAAAATATATATATAGAAGGCACATGGGCTGCCAGGCTCTGTGTGCCGGTGAGCCGCCAGGCCCCGGGAGCCATGCAGCAAGATGATGAGGTAAAAAGGAGATGGCGCAGATGGCAGAACACCTATCTCCTACATCGGAGGTCTTCAGGATCGAAGACTGGAGGAGGAGGATGAGAAGAGATGAAACAGACACAGAGAATTGCCCAGCAAATGGACACAAAAAAAAAACAGCAAATGGGGAAGGGGGCATTTAAAATGGATAATAAATAAATCTTAAAAAAAAAAAAATCAATGGTTATATAAGTGTTTTCTCTTCATATACTTTAAAGTCCTTGTTTACCCCCAATTAAAATGTAGGATGATGATCAAGGATAGCCAAGAATATGATCAAATAAAATCCCAATTTAAAAGGCATTACGTTCTGTTTATAATTATAAATTTTACCTTACTATCTTTTTCTTCAAAGTTCTTTTTAAAATAATCAATATCTACTTATTTATTTTAACAGCAGTCATGATACTTTTATGGAGAGACATGACCATGTCTAATTCTTCTTTGGCTTCTTTAAAGAAAGCTGGAAACAGCACTATATACAAGGTAAACGCTAGACATCATTCATAGACTGAACGTTGAAGTTGAAGACTATTCATTGCCATATATTTTGAGTTCTATGTGGAAATGCGAATGTCATTACCATTTAGTTTATGTTTTTCGCTAAAACAGTCATTATTTAAAGATTTGATTTCATTTCATAATTTAACTGCATTGAGGTTTTTAAGCAAAGGCAGCTTGGTATTATCTGAGGAGCAAGGTGGGTGATGTCTCAAGTTAAAAAAAAAAATGTTTCTATCAGGAGCATATGTTTCCAGATTGGTAACAAGTATTGAAGGTGTGTGGGCAGAATAACATTTGGTATAGAATACTTAAGAATTGAGAACCAAGTTTCTTTAATTATGTAGGCAATTCATATGAATACTAGGGCATATTTTAGGCAGAACTATCAGTACAATGAGAAATTTTCTGCCACATAAAAAAGAATCAAATGAATATGCACTACAATTCTCTTCAGTCCCTAAGAGGAACTCATATGTATGTTTCTGTATCACCATGACTAGAAACTTCTTTTTATTTTTAGAATAAATCCAGCACATCATACTTATGACATTGATTCTTATATTTGTTTTCCTCTCTTCCTTCATCCCATCCCTTATAATTCAGTGGCAATTACAAAAACTTTTTTGCTTCAACATGAAATATATCCATAATAGGATGTTGTTCAACAGATAAATTGAGTAAGATCAGTAAGTGGAAATTGCACCTACTTTTTTATGTACCCCAGTGACTACGAGAAAAATCTAAAACTAATTATAAATTTATGAAATTCTGCAAAAGGTTTGAGTATTTGTACATTTCAGTTAATTTTTGAAAGATTTAAAGACATGGCTTGTACCTCCAGGTCATTTGAGTGATAAGCTGTGCGTCTGGTTTCCTCAATAGCTAAAAAAGAAAACAACAGATATGGAACTCTTGTGAAGAAATAAAATCTCAGACTTTCCTTGGTACCAGAGAGATAATTGAGGGAAAAAATAAAAGCACCTCAAGGAGTAATCTTTTGTGTGTGTCAAAAATAGCAATTCTTAAAATGAGGTTCTTGTTGTGTTTTGAGATTACTAATTGAAAATTCATTACTTCAAAACCCAAATGGTGTTCTATAATAACACAAAAGATTAAAAGAGAAACATCAACTAGTAGAATATGAAAAGATGCAAATTAAATCATGACAAAACTGTTGGCAATTTAAAATGGAGGTAAATACTTTCATTTACATTCCTACCCAATCTCTCTGACCTTTTTTCTCACTAATCCGCAATCTGACAGGACGCTTTAGACAGGCTAATCTAATTATTTATCCTTCACACCTTTTCTTAAATGGCTCCCTACAAATGCTTGGCATACTCTCCACCTCTTCTCTCCTCTTCTTTACATTCTCAATCCTTAAGTGGGCATCCAACTTCTCCAGCCATAGTCACCTTCTCTCTCGTCTGAATCTGTGTAGCACATGGACGCTACAGTGTACTAAACCTAATCCAAGGGTAAGCAGTGACCCCTCCAGAATATTTTTTAGGTGTGACCTGGGGTGGCGGGGGGTGGGCAGCAAACTGGTTATCTGAAAAAGGGGCTTAGGAGGATCCACTAGAGAATTTGAGGTAAAACTGTTTCCTTAGTCAGTTTTTAAGAATTTAAATTACTGGTTAATTTGTTAATAAAAATAGCAGCATGTCCTAAGATATTCATTTACATTTCATATCAAATTGCAAATAATATTATTGTCCATATCAACTATTTTTTTTTAATTTGGACTGACTTAATGGGTGGGTAAAAGCCCTTACAAGGCAACCTTTGATTGCCAGAAGGCAACTACTCTGTCTTATTCTTCTGTTTCATCTTTAAGACAGCCTGTAATTGCACTGTGCACATGGTAAGCCCTAGGTAATCATGCAAAGACAGAATGAAGAAATGACCTCCAGACCTGGTCAGGTGCCACATTAATACACTTCTTAAGCATCCTGCATTTTCTTTCATGTACATACAATGCTCTGTGTATTTATATGTATATGGAAAATTGTTTTAAAGATCTATGTCTCCAACTAGACTGGAAAGTATCATAGGCAGAGACCATGACTATTTCTGTTTCCCATTATATACCCATCATCTAATACAATTCCTGTTGAGCTCTCTAAAGTTATTGAAAAAACAAATGAATGAATGCTCAGGACTTTAAGAAATAAAAGCACCATGTCACTATCTTAGCCTACAAGTGTCTGTGCCTGGAATATTTTATCTCAATATCATGAAAGTACAGACAAACTGGAAGACATCCAGAAAAGTATGAGGATAAAGATTATTAAAGAAATTGAAAGCCTGACTTGTAACGAAAGATTAATGAACCTAAATGCAAAAAAAACTTGGCTAGAGTAAAAGTATGAAGAAATGTGAAAATATTCCACATATACTTGAAAGTAAAGTGAGGAATTAGTTTGACCAATATACTACAAAGTTCAAGGAGGAGTCATGAAACCTATGCCGGCTGGTCCTAGCCTCAGAATGCTGTCAGAAATGAGCTCTAGAAAGGCAAAGTATAAATGCTTACAGGGCTATTTTATAACCATCAGAGTCTTCTAATATTACAAAGTATTTTGTCTTGAGATAAGAACCCAAGGGTTGTTCTCTGTCCTAAAACTTCCCCAGAGAGACCCACACTGGTCCTGGTAGGTAGAGTCTGCCCAAAAACTCCTGGACTTTGAAATGGTATTCCAAGAAAATTAACAATGATTTGAGACACTTTAAGCACTAGGACAGTGTCAAGCATATTACAGACTCTGGAATATATTAGCAGAGAATGATGTTATTAATAAATTTACATCATATTGAACTGTAAAACATGTACTGAAAGAAGAGCATGCCTAAGATCAATATGAAATTTTCTGCATATTATCAACCCAAATATTCTAGGACAGTCTGAATTATAGCTTGAAGAAATACTAGCAATAAATATAACTAATATTAGTAAAGTGAAACAACTTTACAGCTCAATTTTGTTACATTTCAACTTGATTGTCAAACTAACATGGCAATGTAGGAGTTTGTAAGACAATAGCTCTATTCCTAATAGTCATAAAACTATTTAATATTCATAAAGCATTTTCAAAGTAATCATTTTCATTTGTATTTTCTCATGAATTCTATGAGATACATAGAAATGTTTTATTTGTTCTGTGTTATAGATAAGAAATCTGAAACAGGTGATGCAGGTGACTTAGACAAGAACACTTGGCTAATTAGTGCTATCTTGGAAGTGAAGCCAGGTTTTCTGGTGACTAATCCAGGGATCTTTTCAGTCTAACACTCAGGCTTTAGGTTTATTTTGAATTTGTATTTTTGGACAAAAGACAATACTTTTTATGCTACAGATACAGAAAAATTTTCCTTATATGCCTACAAGTGGCTTAAATGGAAAGTAATCCATATTAATTATCAGAAGAAGCAGTTACAAATGCAAAATTATATATTTATCTATTATCTCTGGCTACACTTCAGATATGTATTGCTGAAAATGCATAAGCATCCTAGATGGTGGTTCCACAATTTGGACTCAGATGATTTGTATTTCTTAAACTCAGATCTTAATGGACATTAGCAGAGAAGCAGGCTTTATCTTGAGTAATAAGACTAATTTAGTAAGCATAATGTTGTTTTTTTGTTTTAATATTGGCCAACTTAATCATTCTTCCCCAAGAGTTTTATATAAAATAATAGTTCTGCATTTAAGCCAAAATAATGATTAACTGTTATATTGTTTTCAGTTGTATTTGTGTTTATTATCAACCCAAATAAATTCCTTGATGTTAGGAAAAACAAAAACTACTTAAAAACAAATAGCATAGCATAGCAGAAAGAAAACTATTTTGAATGCAAAAGTGCTGAATTTCTGAAATTTATTATCAACTAGACATTGTAATCCTGAGAAAATTCCCAACTTGGTCATTTGTTTTTCTTATTTATTTATTTTCATTTTTCTTTTTTTAAATTATTTTTTTAAAAAAGGTTTAGATTACATAAATGTTACATCAAAAATATAGAGGATTCCCATATACCTCACCCCCTCCCCCTCCCACACTTTTCCCCATTAACAACTTTCATTAGTGTGGTACATTTGTTACAATTGATGAACACATACTGAAACATTGCTACTAACCATGGCATATAGTTTACATTATGGTTTACATGCACCACAGAGCTGTATAGGTTTTGATAAAATGTATAATGGCCTGTATATGTCATTGCAATGTCAAGCAGAACAATTCCAATGCCCCCAAAATGCCCCATTTTACACCTATTCTTCCCTTTCCATCCCTTCAGAACTTCTGGTGACCACTGCCTTTATATCAATGTAACAGGTTCTTACATTACTAGAATAAATAGTCTACTTTAGTCCATAACCTGGATATTTATCTTCTTCCTTATGGAAAGAGAACCTAGAAAGACCCCAAAAATCTTCCCAGATCTAAGAGTTTTACTTTGTAGGAGTTGTTTTTGCTTCAGAGAAAGAAATTGAGAGAATTAAACATTTTTAAGAAATTGATATGAACACTAACTTGAGGAATACAGAAAAGAGATGGATTAAGGAATGTTTGTGAGGAAAAATAGGTAAAATGTGATATTGTTTGGATTTCAGGGAAAGGAACTAGGAGGAGTCAAGTATAACTCCCAGGTCTTATACCAAAGCAACTAAAAAAAAAATGATAATGCAAAAGTTTCAAGAAGGGAAGTAGATGTGGGAAGGATTATAAATTCAATTTTGGAAATAATGAATTTAATATTTCACACCCACATGGCAGAAGACAGTTGGGACTGTAATATTCTAGAATTCAGGAAAGATGCCAGGGCTGGGGAAACAGCTTTAGAAGTCTTTGTATAGTTTTGAAAACTGAATCCATGAGGGAATTTGAGTCCTCTGAGGAGAAATAACATGTAAATTTAGTTCTTATATCTCTTTACAAATTTAGAAATTAATTTTCTCTACCATTCATTTGTGTCATTTCGATAGTGAGATTTTCTAAAATGAGAATCAAATATTTCATAAGATTCACTTTTGTAGAGAAATACATATTTGTATAAGTCTGTAATTAAGCTAGATTTCTATAACCTAAGTCAATGGAGGGCAAGTCATTATGAAATTAAATTGATCAGTGTGAAATGCTAACTTTGAATAGCTCACCTAAATATAGTGGTGGTGGCAGCGGTACATCTTTCATTTCTTTCAACAAAGTTTTATTTCATTTCAATAAAATTTTTGATCTTTCACACTTTAAAAGATATCATGATGAGTGGAAATAAGAGATTTGAAAATGATTAAAATATAAAATACAACATAGATAATTAAGATTATCATAAATAGAACCCAAAAAATGAGCTATGGAAATTCAAGAGTGAGGGAAACTACTTTGGTTAGTTGTGGAGACTGGAGGAAATTGCAGAAAAGGGCCATTTAGTTTTTCCAGGGAAGTAATAGGATTTTGACAGATGACAATAATGATGGTGAGGCTAGAGAGACCACTTCAGGTGGAACGAAAATGGGCTGGGAAAAGCCTGGGAGTATAGGTACAGGGACTGTAACTTCAACATCTGACTTAGTTCCAGTCATTTAGTGGATGCTCCAAATAGATCTGTTGCATTAATGAGTGTTTAAATGAATGAATTATCATGCAAGCCTTGGAAAATCTAATGATTCAATGAGAATGTATATTGCATCAATATGAGTAGAAATAATTTGGTTGTTGACAATGCCATTGTTCTCTGCCACTCCTCAGAGTTATCTAAATTTGATGTCATCACTGAAAACTTGTGCTTAAAAAGTAACTGAATTATTAAAAATTGTAGCTGAAAATATTTGGTCTGAATAGTATAATTAGAATTTTTCATGTTATTATAGACCTTTCAATATCTATTGTACCAGCCAAATTTTGAAAGTGTACATTCAGATTATTTTAAAAGATGTAAATTTTCTCCAAAGATTTAGTGTTGTTTATCAAAAAAATGTATATAATGACTACATTCATATTTTTGTGCATTGCTTAGTTCTTCAACTGTCAAGAGGGTCGGGGGCAGTGATGCTAACTTAGTAATCATACACATGAAAGTGAAATGAGTGGTGCATATGAGTGTGAATGACTGAATGGTTGAGCTTAACAGCCAGTTACTTCTCCTAGACCCAGCCAACAATTATTACAAAACTTTGTGATGAATTTCTGAAAATGAGTTTGAAGACAACAACTGAACACCCCTGAGTAGCGAACATAGGGGAAAATAAAGAATAGAGGCTAAAAATGGAGAGTTGAAAGGTCAATGTCAGAGAAGAACAGGTAAAACCAGGAAATAGATATTAAAAAATGATTCTCTCAAAATTTGAGGAATGTAAAGATAGAGAATATTTTTTGGATTTTTCATACAAAGATAGGTGACTATTACAAAAGCAATGGCACTGCGATATTATGAAGAACAAATTACAAAAAATGAGCAATCATTTTTGCAGAGATATATAATGTTACAGACTATATATTAACAGGGCTGTTAAAGGAAAGGCAAAGATTGGAAGTTCCTATAAAGACTTTTAGAATAAATGAGTACTGCATATTCTTCGTGTAGGTAAATTTATGTCTACCTCTCCCCTCTGTGGCTTGAGGTGTATATTTGTTTTCTACTGGGGAAACCTATATTTGTTTTCACCTTGCAAGACTAGGTGAAACCTGATTACATTTGAAAGCCGATAGAAAGAAACTATTAAATTTTTGAAAAGAATATAAAATGTAAAAATGTGGGGAGTGTAGTCATAGATGGGGATTGGAAAAACGGAACATAGAACAAAGTATAAAATTTGCTTTTGAGCATGTTTGTGATAAATCTTCCACACAGACTGAAGAAAAAGGAGGAAAGGCAAATTTAGGAAATAGAGAAAAAAAAAACCCCAAAAGTCTGAATCTTAAAATGATGCTTTATTAGAGCTTATTTTTTCTTCAATATGGGAAAAATTAATTGCCACATTCTAAACCCAACACATTACATATATTGTGGAGCTAAATCATTGAAACTAGGAGGGAATTGAAGTTCCACATTCAGGCCCTGGGTTTCATTGAAATATTGCTCCCAAAGGAGCTTATAAAAAACCTCAGTAGTGAATTCCTCTTAAGCTGAAGGCTGGCAATAGGAAAATCATGCCCAAATGGCAAATATGGTATAATTCTGGATCATGCATCTTAATAGGAATAACGTCTTAAATTATCAGTCCCCTACATTATTTAAATCCAAGGAAGCCTCAATTTATTCTGCTGTAACTTGCAAACATAAATTTTCCTAACATTTAATCTACCTCAAACGTAAGCTCTTCTATCTCTGGATTTATCTATTTAGAAAAAAATCTCATATTTTTTCAAGAAGTATTTAAAACTTCCTTATGATGCATGTTTTTTCAAAGAGTATGAGCAACATGTGTACTCACATGAATCTATATTACCATAAATTACAATTTATCTGTAATATGGAAATTTCCTCCAAAACAAGCTTTTAAAAAACTGTTAAGCAAATAGTACATGGGGAAAAAAATCAATTCAAATAAATAATCTTAAATCTCACTTATTTTACAATAGTAACTCATAAGCATACGGATGATACAAAGAATTTAGGGCCCTAATTTTGTAGTTTTAAATCACATGATCAAATTATTTTTAATATACTGCCAAGTGTTTTAATATCTTGAAAAGTGGCAATACAAATACCAATAAAATGCATTCTCAATCAGAAAACCCAAACCCATTCTTCAGTCTTTTAGGAAAAAACAAGTTTATTTTCCATACATCTTCCTTAATGTTCCCCATCTTTCTTACTGTTCTGCCATCACCCATTGTGATAGTTTGAAGCTTTTTGTGGATCCCAGGAAAGATCATGTTCTTGAAGCTAATCCATTCCTGAGCCAGTGGAACCCTTTGTTTGAATGGGATTCAGTTGGGGGACTTTGATTGGATTACTTCAGTGAGGAGTGACCCAGGGTGGGTCTTGGTCATCTTGCTGGAGTCCTTTATAAACAGAGGACTGAAAACAGAGACACACAGAGAAAAAGCCACAAAGAGAGAGAAGGAACCCAGGAGCTCAGAGAGGAACCCAGGAGAAAGGAAGCCACAGATGGAACAGACAGAAGTTGAAGCAACGAGATCTGGAAGAGAAGCAGATGGCTCTTTGTGCTTTGCCATCTGAGAGAGGAGTCCAGGATCACTAGCAGCCATCCTTCAATGAGACCGCATCTCAATGATGCCTTGATTTCCTGGACATTTTCACAGCCTCATAACTGTAAGCTTTTAACCTAATAAATTCCCATTATAAAAGCCAACTCATTTCTGGTTTATAGCTCCCAGCAGCTTTCAGCAAACTAATACACCCATGTTGTACCCTCTCCTTGAAATACTGGTACCCTCCTCTCCATCTCCCAGAACCCACCTTTCACTAAGGCCCAGCTCAAATGCTGTGTCTTCCCCTCTATTAGCCCTCCAGAATCTCCCAGCTTGGAATAAGTGCTCAGTGCTACTAACCCTAATGTTCATTACCACTAAATCATTTTCAACATGCATTAGACAATATGATGTTATATATGATAACATATTATTACAGTACCCTATATCATTAACTATTTCATCCCTGCTTCACTAGACTGCAAGTTCTCTGACAAGACTCATGTCTAACTCTTCTTTCAATCTCTTTCAACACCTAGTACCTACATACACATAGTTATAACTCAATACTTATCTGTTGAGTACATTTTTATATTACTTGATGACTATTGGTCAATAGAAAAAATCATGAAAGAAAAAGTTAGAGAAAAATCAATTCACAATTTTTCTTAGTTTGCCACAGGGCTGCTGAAGAAAAGTACCAGAAATGGATTGGCTTCTATAATGGAGATTTTATTTAGGGTAAAAGCATACAGTTCCAACACTGTGAAATATCTAAATCAGAGCACTATCAGAGATGGTTTCTCACCAAAGTCAGCTACAGGTGATCCTGGCATCCTGCCACATGGCAAAGATAGCAGTTTATCTTTGCTGAGGTCCCTACGCTCCCCTTCAGAATCTACTGTCTCCTGGAGCTCAGCTCTGAGTTATCAGGCATATGGCTCATCTCTTCAGCCTTGAACTGCTATGTGGACCCAGCCTCTTGGAGGCTTCATGATGAAGCTTTGGCTGCTAGTGATCCTCGAGTCCTCTCTCACATGACAGGGTGAAAAATGGTGGCTTCCTTTTTCTGTGTGTGTGTCTCTCTCTCTGTTTCCATTTATATAAGAGGGCAGACACTCAACCTGAGTCATGCTTCACTGACATAGTCCAATCAAAAGGGCCCCATACCCACAGGTTTCGATTAGTTCAAGAACATAATTGTTTTTTGTGGGGGATTCATAAAATAACTCCAAACTGTCACACTCCACCCTCTCAATCCCAAAAAGACATATTCTTTCCATATGCAAAATATATTCATTACATGACAATATTTCAAAAACCTTAAATCATTTCAGTAGCAATGCTAAGCTAAAAAATCTCATAAAAATCAGTTATAGGCATGTAGTTTGCCTTGGGGCAAAAGTCCTTCTGGCTGTCAACCTTTGAAATTTAGAAGACAAGTTATCTGCTTCCAATATAAAAGGAGAGACAGTCACAGAATAAGCACAGGAGAAATTGGAAGGAAAACAGGCGTCATGGTTCCCAAAAAGTTCCAAAAACCTGCAAGGCCTACTCCATTAGATTTCAAAGCCTGAGAGTCATCTCTAGAATGAAGTCCTCTTCTTCTCAGGACCTCATGGGGCCCAACCCTTCCAGGGGTTTGCCAGTGGCCATCTTCTCAGTTCCACCCTGATCAAGCACCTAGAGGTGGTGACCTTGCTCTAGACCTTAGCCTCCAAGAACATTGGAGTGATGGCCATACTTTTCTCAATTTCTGGGGGACAAATCTCAACCCCTTTAGTACAGTGGGGTGGCAGTAACATTCTCCCAATCCACTCAGAAAAGGCCCAATCCACTCAGAAAAGTAGAATGGTGACCTAACTTTCCCTAATTGATGGGGAATAGGCCCAACCCCCTCAGAACAGAGGAGTGACAACTTAACTCCCCCCAACCACAGGGGGGAATGTGCTCCAACCTCTCTGTAGCTTGGGGCAGCTGAAATCTCCCTGAACAATGGGCTGGAAGAGTTACCCTTTTCACATGCTGGAACAAACACACCCTTTCTGCACACATGGGTGGGGTCCATCTCCTGGACTGAGAAAATGTCCTAAGTCCAGACCTCAGCTTTCATGGTTTTCATCTTGTAGTGTTTTCTCCTTCAATTTCTCCCTTTTCTGTACTTTTTAGTCTAAGCTGAGAGTGGTTTCATTCAGACAGATCTCTCACAAAGCTCACTGGTTTTGCCTGCAGTTCACAGTGAGCCAAGCCATCAGACAGTAAGACGTTCAACAAGTCCTTCCTGGATAACTCCATTTCCGATCCTGACTTACAAGGAAATGACTGCCTGTTTCCAACTTCAGTTAAATCCTCACATGGGGCACTATCTTCTTGGGGTTTGTTTTCCAGAAGCTCAGAATTTCCCAAACAATCAAATTCTGATTTCTTTGTTCCCAGGAGTTCAGTTTTTAGCTTATATCTTTTGTTTGAAATTTTGCTGTTAGCTGCAAGGAGAAGCCAGGTCGCACCTTCCACATTTAGCCTGGATCTCCTCAGCTAAATATGCAAGATGATCACTCTCAAATTCTGCCTTTCTTCTAATATTAGAACTCACTATTGTCAAGTTCTCTGCCACTTTAAAACAAAGATCACCTTTCTTCCAGCTTTCAATGACCTATTCATCATTTTCATCTAAGACCTGATCAAAACTATCTTCAGTGTTCATATTTTTACCAACAGTCTCTTCAAAGCAATCTAGGACTTTTCTATCAAGCATCTTACACAATTCCCCCCCAAAATACCCCTTATCCATATATAAAGCTGTTCCAATATATTTGGCAATTACAAGCAGCACAACCACACTCTTTCAGTACCAATTTCTGTCTCAGTTTGCCACAGGGCTACTGATGCAAAGTACCAGAAATGGGTTGACTTTTATAATGGGGATTTTATTTAAGTTAAAAGCTTACCATTCCCAGGCTGTGAAATGTCCAAATCAAAGCACCATCAGAGATGCTTCCTTACCGAAGTCAGCTATGGGTGATTCTGGTGTCCTGCCATGTGGTGAAGAAGATGGTTGATCTCTGCCGAGGTCCCTGCCTTCCCCATCAGAATCTACCATTTCCTAGAGCTTAGCTGTGGGCAACCAGGCATAGAGCTTGTCTCTTTCAGGCCTCTTTTCTCAGTATTGGCTATTTTGCCTTCTTCTCCAGTTCAGCTGTGAGCTATCAGGCATATGACTCATCTCTACAGCCTTGAGCTGCTACATGGGCCCAGCCTCTTGGGGGCTTTGTGCTTAAGCTTCGGATGCTAGAGATCCTTGAGTCCTCTCTCACATGGCAGGTTCAAAAATGGTGGCTTCTTCTCTGTGACTCACTCTCTGTGTCTCTGTTTAAATAAAGCTCCAGTAAGAGGGCAGAGACCCAATGTGAGTCATGCTTCACTGATATAGTCCAATCAAAAGGGTCCCATACCCACAGGAATGTATTAGTTCAAGAACATAATATATTTCTTTTTGGGATTCATAAAGGAACTTCAAATTGTCACACAGTTGTACAATTAAATATTTATAGTTCAATATATTTATCTTCAGTAGTAAAACATTATAAAAAATATTCCACTACAAACAACCATTTAAATATTAAGACTATGCCTTTTATGAGACTGACACGGATTCTGCTCTGAGTTACCATTAATATAAATTCGTCAGCGATGGCAGAGAATATGCTATTGTTACATTCAAGGAATTTCTTTTGGCAAAGTCACTAAGTCTGACTTAGGAGATAACACATACTTTTTTTCTTGGGTTAAAAGTTATAAGCCACCTAAGAAAGATGTTCATGCCAAGTAAATGCCCAAATACTTTAGTTAAAGGCTAAATTTTAAAATGTTTTCTCTCCAGCAGTTCAAAAATGTCATAGGTAAATAGGAGTAAGAAGAAAAGAGAGAGCGAGAGAGACAATTTTGTGGAATATAAATTTTCTAAGACTGCATCTACATGTATAAATTGGTTTGACTATTTTAATGCACTTGACCAATCACTAAAAACTATGAGAGGACTTCCAGGAAGATGGCAGATTAGTAAGACACAGGAATCTCTTCTCCAGAAAAATAGCTAAAGGACAGGCTGAAATAGCCCTGAAAAGGATCTTCTAGGGTTTAGGACAGTAGGTGAAGGCTGCACACCACCCAGAGGAGAGAGGGACAAAAGAGGGAAATCGCGATGACAGAACCGTGAGTTGGAACCAGCAGTGGCTGCTGCTGCTGGCACCCTCCCCCACACTAAAGACTCTTTAGAATTCTTGGGCCTCTGGGCATGTGACTACAGATAAAGGGGACTCCAGGGATCTACCATCCCAGAAAAAGGGAGAGAGAGGGACACAGCCTAAGGCTGACTCACGTTCTGACCCGCAAATTTGGGCTGCGGAGCTCCATGGACCCTTCCAGGCCAAGTGGGACCACACGGTGGTTTGCCCTGGGAAGCTACGAAGGACTGGAGCAATCCGACCCTCGCAATCTCCCTCTCTTCTAGCTTGGATTAATTGTTGAGGACTCCATCAGAGAGGGGAGAGAGAGCCTGGGGCTGACTCAGATTTTGACTCAAAAGTTTGGTCTGCCCTGTCCAGAGAGCCCTTGCAGGCCAGGTAGAGCTGCGCCATTGTTTGCCTTGGAGCCTGCAAGGGGCTAAAGATATACAAACCTCCCAATCTCCTCCTCTATTAATGGGGACTGATTGTTGAGAACTCAGAGGGGAGTGGAAATATTTCCTAGCTGGGAAAAGGGAGGGGAATGCCAGAGAAGACTGGAGAACTGTCTCAGAAAGTTTGAATTACAAGGCTCTTAGCCCCCAGACAGGAAGCTCTATCACACTGATCTGATCGGTGTCACAAAAAATACATTCTGACCAGGCATTGAATTGAGAGCTTCCAAAGAGTGCCATCTCCTGGCAGACCAAGGAAGTGCACATAAGAAAATTAAAAATAAGTAGGAGAGGCTTTTCCTGGCCTCTACAGTCTCCCTGTCCAAGGCCCTAGGATGTGACTCTACAACCAATTACTGGGTCCAGTGCCAAGTTCTGAGCAACCAGCAGGACAATCCTAACAATCCAGGTCGAGCCAAAAATCAAAGAGCGGTGGTAATTCACAGCCTCCTGCCACTAAATCCCTATAAAAAAGAAAGAGATTGAGCACCTGACTAAACTACATCCTAACCAGATACCTAAACACCTGCAAAAAATTACGAGCCATACTAAGAAAATAGAAGACGTGGCCCAAGAAAAGGAATACATCAAAGTCCCAGAAGAGATGCAGAATTTGAGAGAACTAATCAGAGAGATGAGCACAAATTTCCAAAATCAAATTAAGGAGTTGAAAGACAATATAGTTAAAGAGATAAATGACATCAAGAAGACATTGAGTGGATGCAAAGAAGAATTTGAAATCCTGAACAGAAAAGTAACAGAGTTCATGGGAATGAAAGACACAATAAGTGAGGTCAAAAACACATTTGAGGCATACAAGAGCAGACTCGAAATGAGAGAAGAAAGAATAAGTGATACCGAAGACAGAGCAGCTAAATTGAAGAGAGAAAAGAACAGAGAGAGAAAAGAATGGAAAAATTGAGCAGGGGCTCAGAGAGTTGAATGACAACACAAAACACAACAACATACATGTCATGGGAGTTCCAGAAGGGTAAGAGAAAGGAAAAGGGGCAGAAAGAGTATTTGAGGAAATAATAGTTGAAAATTTCCCAACTCTCATGAAAGAAATGAAATTACATGTCCAAGAAGCTCACCGTACCCCAATCAGAATAAATCCAAATAGACCTACGCCAAGACACAAAATACTCAGAATGTCAAATGTCAAGGATAAAGAGAAAATTCTCAGAGCAGCAAGAGAGAAA
>JAQZBX010051073.1:0-11123 GCA_029593785.1 Cabassous unicinctus | reverse complement strand
TGAACTAATAATTATCATTATACCCTTGAAATATATCTCTCAGATAATTAAATCTTCAGTCTGTTAATATGCTGGTTGTGACCTGAATTACAGCAGGGTTGCAGCCAACAGTTACTCACAGTTCTTTGGACTTGCCCAGTAAAACTAATAAAATGATGATGTTGGCCAAGCCCCATCCCCCAAAACAAAGACTATCTACAACTACTAGCAAAACAGTTCCCACCATCTGCCTCATAAGATCTATGCACCTTCTCAATCTGAAGCAGGTCGGCATGAACATCATCACAAATTATTCTAGATTGAGTAATGAACAAACATATTGGAGGAGTGTAACCACAGACTAAGGTAGATGTACTGTTATTGTACTTATTATCATGTGGTAATGGAAGAACTTGTAACATTGATATAAACATAGTGGTTCACAGAGTTTGTGAGGAATAGGTGGAACACAGGACATTTTTAGGCTGTTAGAATTGTTCCGTAGGTACTGCAATGACAGGCCCATGGCACTATACTTTTGTCAAAGTCTATAAACTAAACAGTGCAAATGTAAACAATAATGTAAACTATAGTCCTTGGTTAGCATCAATGCTTCTGTATTGGTTCATCAAATATACAAATGTACCAAATGTACCACATTTGTAAATTTGACAAATTAACAAATGTACCACAGTAATTTAAGATGTTAATTGTTGGGGAAATGTGTGGGTGTTATGTGGGAATACCCTATAATTTTTTTTTAAAAATATACTTATCTTACATAAATGATACATAAAAAATGTAAGGGATTCCCATATGCCCCACTCCCTACCTCTCTCATGCTTTCCCACATTAACAACATTTTTCATTAGTGTGGTTCATTTGTTACAATTGATGAATACATATTGGAGAATTGCCACTAAGTGTGGATTATAGATTACATTATAATTTAAACTCTTACCCACACAATATTGTAAGCTATGACAAGATATATAATGGCTTGTATCTGTCATTGCAATGTTATTCAGGACAATTTCAATGTCCTAAAAATGTTCTCATATTACACCTAGTTTCCCCCTCTCCCTCCCCTCAGAACCTCTCACAAAAAGCTTGTTGGTTTAGCATGCAATAGGCAGGAGTCCAAGTCATCAGACAGTAAGAATTTCCAAAAGTATTTCCTGGATAACTGCATTTCCAATTCTGACTTACAAGTTCCAAGTTTAGTTAAGTCTTCAAATGGGACACTATCATCTGGGGGCTTGATTTCCAGAGGCTTGGAATTTCCAGAATCAGTTTCTGGTTTTGTTCTCAACAATTCAGTTCTCAGCTTACGTCTCTCATCTAGCATTTTACCATAAGGTGCAAGGAGAAGCCAAACCAAATTCTGTGAGTTTATTTTGGAAAGTTCTTCAGCTAAATGCCCAGGCTCACCATTTTCAAATTCTGTTTTCTGTAAAACATCAGGAGTTAATCTTGTTAAGTTCTCTGCAACTTTAAAACACAGATTGCCCTTCCTCCAGTTCCCAGTAATAGTTTCATCATTTACTCCTAAGACCCCATAGAAAGTGTCTTTATTTTTTTTTAAAGATTTATTTATTTATTTATCTATCCACCCCCTGCTGCTTGTGTTCGCTGTGTCCATTTTACTGTGTGTTTTTTCTGTGTCTGCTCATCTTCCCCCTGCTGTGACGTCTTGCTGCATCAGCCCACCATTCCACGCAGGCCGGCCTGCCCTCACAAGGAGGCCCCAGGAAGCGAATCCGGGGCCTCCCATATGGCAAACAGGAGCTCTATCGATTGAGCCACACCCACTTCCAGAAAGTGTCTTTAATGTCCATATTCCTGTCAACAGTCTTTTCAAAGCAATCTAGGCCTTTTCTATTAAGTGTCTCACAATTCCTCCAAAAATACCCCTTACCTATTTATAAAACCATTGCAGCATTTTGATAATTGCAAAAGCATGACTCTAGTCTCTGGTACCAAATTCTATATTAGTTAGCCAAAGAGGTGCTGATGCAAAGTACCATAACTGTTGGATTTTATAAAGGGTACTTATTTAGGGTAGAAGCTTATAGTTAGCAGGCCCTAATGAGTCCAAATCAAGGTACCACAAGAGTACTTTTTCACCCAAAGTCTGTTGCCACATGTTGATGCAAGATGGCAAGTAATGTCTGTGATGGTTCAGACTTCTTCCTTCCTCTTAAGGCTCCATGGTCCCAGTTTCTTCTGATATAAGCTGTAGGCTGGCATTAGGCTTGTCTTTCTCCCAAGGGCTCATTTCTTTCTTGGCTCAGCTACTCTATTCTCTCTACAAGGTCAGCTGTAGACTATCAGACTCATTTGTCTTCCAAAGGCCATGTCTTTGGAGAATGCCCTCTTCCTTCCTATCTGCTTCTGTGTGTCTACTTCCATTTGGGAGTCTTTTTTTTTTATCTCAAGGGGGCTAGGACTCAATGCTGAGTCACATTATAATGACATGGTTGGGTCAAAGCCCTGATTATAACATAATTTAATCAGACATCTCAGTTGAATCTAATAAAATGGAAGAGTAATCATGCCACAATAACAGATAATTTTACAAACATAACCTATATTTATTTTTATGGAATTCATAAATAGTACAATAATGCCACAGAGGGTTTCACAAGGGAATTCTACCAAACATTCCAAGAAGAATTAACTCAAATTCAGCTGAAACTATTCCACTAATTGAAGAAGAGTGACCACTCCTTCATTTACTATTAAAGGACTATTAGTCTTTCATACTAAAGCCAGATAAAGATATCACAAAAGAAGGGACCTACAGACCAATATATTTTATGAATATGCATGAAATATACTCAGAGATTTCTAGCAAAGCAAACCCAACAGCATATTAAAAGAATTATACACCATGATCAAGTTTGATTTTTCCCTGTTCTGCAAGGTTGGTTCAACATAAGAAAATCAATGTAATGCACCAAATTAACCCAATGAAGAAAAATAACCACAAGATCATTTCAATTGATTAGCAAAAGAATTTGACAAAATCCAGCATCCATTCTTGACTGAAAAAAACACCCTTCAAAAGGTAGGAATAGAAGGAAACTTCCTCTACATGGCAAAGGGCATGTATGGAAATAACAAAGCTAACAACCTGCTTAATAATGAAAGACTGCAAGCTTTCCCTTTAAGATCATGATCTTAATTATCTCTGAATCCCACAAAGATACCTACTGTCACCAATGTTATTCAACATTTTACTGGAAGTTCTTGACAGAGCAATTAGGCAAGAAAAATATATATGTCAAGACATCCAAATTGGAAAGGATGGTATACAACTTTACCTATTTGTAGATGATCTGATCCAAAACACTGAAAGTACTAAAAATCCACAGCAAAGCTCCTTAAGCTAATAAATTAATTCAGCAAAGTGACCATGTACTAGACCAGCACCACAAAATCAGTAGAGTTTCTAAACACAAGCAATGAAAAATCATAAATAAAAATCAAGAAAAGAATTCCATTCACAATAGCAACTAATAGAATCAAATATCTAGGAACTAATCTAAGAAAGGATGTAAAGAACTTCTACACAGAAAAGCAAAGAAAACATTGCTAAAAGTAACCAAAAAAAGAGCTAAGTAAATGGAAGGGCATTCCATGTTCATAGATTACAAGAATATTGTTAAGATCTCAACCCTACCAGGAGCAATTTATAGATTCAATGTAATCCCAATCAAAATTCCAGCAATATCTGCAGATTGATTAGAAGGACTCACACTTCTCAATCTTAAAACTTACTACAAAGCCATAGTAATTAAAACAGCATGCAATTAAATTTCCAAAAGACCGATTAAAAAGGCGAATGTGAATGATTTGTCATATAGGGAAAGACATCTGTTCCTGTTTTTTTTCCCCTGAGAATTGAAGCTATTCCCTTACAAACTTGATTTAAAATGATAAAACAAAGGAAAGAAAAAAAACCACAGTATGGTACTGGCACAAGTTCAGACATATAGACCAATGGAATTGATTTGAAGGCAGAGAAATCAACTCTCACATTTATGACCAATATTCAACAAGGGGGCAAAGATGTCTCAATTACAGAAAAGTAGTCTCTTCAACAAATACTATAAGGAAAACTGCATCTCCATTTGCAAAAAACAAACAAACAAACAAAAAAACAAAAAACAGAAAGAGGTCCCTTATATAACACCATATTCAAAAATCAACTTAAAATGGATCAAAGACCTAAACATAAAGAACTAGGACTGTTTTAAAAAATCTTAGACAGAAACAGAGGGAATTGTTTTATTTTGGAAAAGGCTACTGATACAAAGTACCAGAAATGAGTTCACTTTTATAAAGAGGATTTATTTTGGGACTAAAATATTACAGTTCAGAAATCTTGAAAAAATCCAAAACAAGGCACCATCAGAGGTGCTTCCTCACCAAATTCAGATACTGTTGATCCTACTGTTTAGCCATGTGGCAAATCAATATGGCTGGTGATCTCTGCCAAGGTCTTCATCTTTCCCTGAGCTTCTCTATTTTCCTGTAGTCCTCTCTCTCACATGGCTGGATCAAGTATGGCAGAATTCTCTTTTCTTGTGTGTCTCTTTTATATCAGACCCAGTAAGAGGGTGGAGACTTACGATGAGTCACGCCTCCCTGACACTGTCAAATTGAAAGGCCCTCACACACAGAATGAATTAGTTCACAATCATAATCTTTCTCTTTTTGGGAGTCATAAAAGAATTTCAAACTGCCATTTTCCACCCCTTGAATCCCAAAAAGATATGTTCTTTCCATATGCAAAATACATCCATTACATCACAATATCTCAAAAACCTTAAATAAATTCAGCAGTAATGCTAAGTACAAAATCACATAAAAAATCATTTATTGGCATGCAGTTTGTCTCGGGGCAAAAATCCTCTCCAGCTGTAAAAAAGTAAAACATAGAAAAGAAGTCATCTGCTTCCAATATACAAAGTAAGGACAGACATAATATAAATATTTGCATTACCATAGGAAGAAATTGGAAGGAAAACAGGCATTACAGGACCCAAACCTGCAGGGCTTACTCCATTAGATTTCAAAATGTGAACATCTCTTGAACAGTGTTTTCTTCTGCTCTGGCCAACATGAGTGCCCATTCCTACCACAGGCTTGTCCAATGGCCATTTTCTTGGTTCCATTCTCATCAAGCATCTGGGTGTTGGCTGAGTTCTACACTTCACTCTCCAGTGTGATAGCCACACTTTCCCCAAACTCTGGGGTATTCGCTCTACTCTCTGTAGCCTAGGGTTGCCACACTGTCACTGAAGAAAGGGCAGAAAGATCTACCCTCTTCAAATGTCAAGGAAAACTCATCATTTCTGCATACAGTGTTGGGTTCCTCTCGTGGCCTGAGTTGCTGTCACAAGTCCAGACCTCAGTTTCCACCATTTTCCTTCTGAAGTGGTTTCTCCTGCAATTTCTCCTTTTCCCTGTCCTTTTTAGTCCAGGATGATAGTGGTTTCATTCATACAGGTCTCACAAAACTTGTTGGTTTAGCATGTAGGAAACAGGGATCCAAGCCATCAGATAGCAAGAATTTCCACAAGACCTTCCTGGATAACTGCATTTCCAATCCCTACTTACAAACTCCAAGTTTAGTTAAGTCCTCACATGGGTAAATATCCCCTTTTGGCTTGTTTTTGAGAAGCATGGAATTTCCCAAGCCTTCAATTTCTGGTTTCTTTGTTCCCAGCAGTTTACCTGTCAGCATTTATTTTCTTTTCACATTATTTTATAAGCTGCAAAGAGAAACCATGCTGCATTTTCTACAATTAATTTGGAAATCTCCTCAGCTAAACGTCCAAACTCATCATTTTCATGGTTTGCCTTCAATTGAACATCAGGAGTCAATTTTGCCAAGTTCTCTGCCATTTTAAGGCAAGGATTATTTTATTTCCAGCTATAGTTTCTGTCTAAGTCCTCATCAGAAATAACTTTAAGGTCCAAATTCCTACCAGCAGTGTCTTCAAAGCAATTTAGGCCTTTTCTATCAAGATTCTCACAGTTTCTCAAAAAAAAATACCTCTTACCCATTTATAAAAATGTTCCAATATTTTGGACATTTGTACTGGGAAATAGAAGGGTGGTGATTCCCAACACATCCCCATTTGACTCTTCTATTTTGCCTGCACAGAAAACATATGAATCTTGGTGGATGAGAGTAACTCTAATTCAGCTACTGTTTCAGATGTGTTCCAGAGGTGTTATAATTGCTTGAGCAAATCAACTCATCCTCTGGGACAGCTATTGCTCTGTCACATGTTTTTTCTCAATTGCCATTTGAAAGACCAGCAGAAAAAGTTTGCATTTAGCTGGCAGAGCCAGCAATGTACCTTCATTGTCCTAACTCAGTGGTACATCAATTCTCTGGCCTTATGTCGTAATATTGTCTGCAGGGACATGGATCATCTCTCCCTCCCACAGGACAACATACATGCCCATTATATTGATGATAACATGCCCACTCTGTTTCTAATTGAGAATGGGCTTAGATCTCATGGGACAGACACATGGAACCATACTGCTTGCAGTTGCAGTCTCTCTTCCTTGGGATGGGTGTTGCCCATCATCATCTCCATGTTAGTTTTCCTGGGTGAGTCCAATGATCTAGAGAATAGGTGTTACAACTCTGCTGAGATTCAGGGCTCAACTGGCATATGAATGGACCAAAGATTTAAGGCTTTGGGACGTATACTTAGCAAATGTAGTGCTAATTATAGGTTCAAATAAAAGGGGCAGAAGAGCCATGTGTAGGGAAAATATAAATATGTCTAACTCTGTTACACTGGGGAACATAAATTTAAAAGTAAGGTCCACTGACAGGGTGCAGATTCTTCAGCTTCTCTGCCCTGCTTATAGTGTCTGGATGTCTTTAGAGCCCTCAGGAGCCCCACTGTTTGAGATACTGTTTACTGTGGCAGTCAATGAGATCCTGCTTAGACATGCATAAGTGTAACCTCTAGAATGACATCCCAAATCACTTTGAAATCTCTTAGTCATAAAAATTCAGTTGTACTTAATATTTCCCCCTTTTCATCAAGCTCTTTTTCCAGATACATTGCTTGTTGGCACTTGGTAATAATCCTTCAGTGCCAGGGAAGCTCAACCCCAGGAGTCATGTCCCATGCTAGGGAGAAGATAATGTGTTTATATGCTGAGTTTAGCTTAGAAAGAGGCCACATTTGAGCAACAAGGAAGATTTAAGGAATTAACTCTTAGGGGATATATAGTATTAGGCTAAGTTTAAATTTCACAAGAAAAGGTTCATAAGTACAATCATCACTATCAAGGGCCTGATACTAGGCATTGCCCTTGTACTTGGAAGATTCTTGCCACCCTATTATAGAATATATCAGAACACCCCAGGATGGGAATTCAATATTCTTTCAGTCATTCTGTGGGTCTCCACACACCGAGACAACACCCCATGAACACTTGGATATATTCATATGACTTAGAGTCATGCCCTTGGTGGATCCTTCTCCATACATACCCCCATCACCGATACACCACACCAGTGATCCTCCCCTACCATAGCTGTGACCCTTCTGTGATCCAGAACATCTCCAAAATGAAGCCAACAAAGTAGAATTAATTAGATAATGAAATAATAAAATTTTTAAAAATTATAAGTAAAATGCAAAAAATAAAAAAATTGAAATAAAAAGTTTTAGACATTGTGTCTTTTGTCACTGTAAGATCTGTTGTCTTATATTTACAGTGACATTTTCTTTTGTATATTCCCAGAGTGTCTTATTTTTTTCTCATTTTATCTTCAAAGAAGCTTTAGGTTACAGAAAAATCACATAGAAAATACAAGGGATTCCCATATACCTAATGATCTCCCCCCTTGTTCCATGTTATGCATCACCTCCTGATTTTTAGTTTGCTCATTAGACTGGGCCATGTCTTCCTACTTTTTATGATGGCCTGTAATTTTTTGTTGGTGTCTAGCCATCTCTTTATCTTTATAGGCTTATTCAGTTGGTTAGCTTCTCTTTCAACTCTAGGGATTTATTTTGTAGCTTTATTCCTGTGGTAAGTTTCTTTTTGACACTCAGTTACCCTTATTCTATATCCATAAAGTTGTTGGTGTTCTGTTGAAAAAAAAAAGTAGTAGAGAAAAGGAAAGAGATAAAAAGAGAGAAAGAACAATAATAATAATAAAAAGATAGCAGAGAAACTATACAGAAGCTAAGACAATAAAAAAAACATAAAAAACAAAAGAATAAGAATAAAAAAGGTGGAATAGAAAAATATAAAACAAGAAACAAATTATAGAAGAAAATAGAATGAATTAAAAGTTCAGAAAGATAAGAAAAGAAGAATAGAGAGAGAGAGAGACAGAGATAGAGACAGAGACAGGGAAACTGAAAAACAAACAAGAAGATGTGGAATGAAAGAAAAGTAAGAGAAGACAGAAGATGGCAAAATGAAGGAAAGAAATGAATTAAAGTAGGTAGAAAAAATAAGTAAAGGGGGAAAAAAAGGAAGCAAAGATAGGGAAAAAACAAACAAGACAAAAAATAATAAGAACAGCAAAAAACAACCCAGGAATAACAGCTTCCCCTCTTTGGCCCCTGGGAGGTTTTCAGGCTGCTGATGCTCATCAATCTATCACCCTGCAGCCTCACCTCCACAGGTGAATTACTTAGTTTTAGAGAATAAAGAAGAAGTAAAAAGAACTGATAAAAAAATAGTAACATCAAAAAAAACTGAAACAAACAAACAAAAATTCATTCTATATGTTTGCTGTCAAAAGGTGCATGCTGGGTGTATGATAACTCAGTGGATCACTCTCTGGATCCCTTTCCTTAAGAGGTACTGGGAATCAAAACAGGAACCTCACTCTATGAAAGGCAGGAATTCCTACACTGAACAACATCCAATCCACAGGTTAAGTAGGCTTCTGAAAGCTTATCTGGCTCTTCCCACCCTGGTTTCCTCAGGCGAGTTGGGCTTCTAACAGTTTGCCAGAGCCAAGCTGGTTAGGCTCCTGTCTCTGCCTCCTCACTGACCTAGTTCTTCTTTCCCCGAAGGTGGCTGGGTGTAGCACCCTGACTGATCAGATCCCCCTTTCCCTCTCCCTGGGGCCACTTCTGTTCTGGTTTGGGTCTTTTCTGAGATGTAAAGGGAGATTAGCTGGCCAAACTCACTGAAAAGCAACCACTCTTCCCAATCAACCAGACCCCTCTTCCTCCCAGAGAAAGTTCTTTCCCATTCAGTCAGCTGCAGTGAGACAGAGGTTTTACCAAGGTTATTTGCCTTGAGTGTGGGGTATATTCCCAGCCACAGGGGTGAGCAATTCATGGTTTTCCTTTGGCCTCTTTGTCTCTCTGTCTGCATCCCTCCTGGATTATGTGCAGCACTTTCTTGTTCTAGGCAATAATTTCTTAGACTTTACACCCATAGCACAAGCAACAGAAGAAATATGTATATAAATGTGACATAATCAAAATAATTAAAAAAAAAACACTTTTGTGCCTCAATGTCCTTTTTGTTGTTGTTGTTGAAAAAACTGCAATTCTAAATTTTAATGCAATAATATGAATAAAAATATTGAAGCACTAGTACACAAAGTCAAGACATCAGCCATTTGCAATTTAGTAAGTAAATGGCTAATGAACCTTCAATAATTTAACTCCATCAATAAAGGAATAATTGCTAAGTGAATGTTGTATACCTTTTTCCCTATTAAACAAAAATATTTTCCATTTCAATACCCTACTAAGGGTTTGTGTATCATTAACTACTCTTTTTTTATTTATATTTATTTTAAAGATACTTAGACTACATAAATGTTACACAAAAAATACAGGGATTCCCATATGCCCCACCTCCCATACCTCCCACAACCTCCCACATAAACATCCTTCATTAGTGTAGCACATTAACTGCAATTGATAAACACATCCTGGGGCTTTGCAATTAAGCATGGAACATAGTTCACACTATAGACCACATTCTCTCCCACATAGCTCTGCATGTTATATGATGATATAAAATGGCCTATATCCATCATTGCAATGTCACTCAGAACAATTTCCAAGTCCCAAAAAAGCCCCTGTATGACAACTGCTTTTCCCTCTCTCTATCCCCAGAACTTCCAGTGGCCAATGGCTCCACATCAATGTTGTAATTTCTTCCATTGCTTGAATCACAATATGTCTATAGTAAAATACAAGTAAGTCCACTCTAGTCCATAGCTCTTCCCCCCATTCTGAGGAGTCTGGGATGGTGATGTACACTCCACCTCCAATTAAGAGGGGGCTTATATCCCATGGAGAAGATGGATGGGATTATCCTGCCTGCAGCTGCAAACTTTCTCCATTCCCTGGGAGAGCCGGTGTCCATCATCTTCTCTCCACCAGTTGTTCTGGGTGAATCCAATGAGCTGTAGAGTAAGAGTTGCTTCTCCACGGAGATTCTGGGCCCAGCTGACACATGGACAGCCCAAAGACTCAAGTCTCTGGATGTACACCTACAAACTCCAGCACTAAGTATAGGTTTGAATATAAGGGACAGATGAGCCATGTGCAGGGAAGACATAATTGAGTTCAACTCTGTCACTGTCAGGAGCACAAACTCCAAAGAAGGGCCCACTGGCAAGGCACCAAATTCTTGAGCTATCCGCCTTGACATAGGGCCTGGGTGTCTCCAGAGCCCTTAGGAGCTCCACTATTTGGGGTGATATCCACTTTAGAATTCTATGAGATCCTACTGTGATGTGTGTAAGCCTTACCTCTTAGATGACCTCCCAACTCATTTGGAAGCCTTTTAGCCATATAAACTCATTTGTCTTTACCGTTCCCCCCTTTTATTCAAGGTCTTTTTCCAGTCACATTGCCAGTTGGCATTTGATAGCAATTCCTCGGTGCCAGGGAGGCTTATCCCCAGGAGCCACGTCCCACACTGGGAGGAAGGTAATGCATTCATAAGCTGATTTTGGTTTAGAGAGAGGCCACATTTGTGCAACAAGGAGGCTCTCAGGAGGCAACCCTTAGGCACCCTATAACAATAGGCTAAGTTTCAATTTCAAGAGCAAAGACTCAGAAGGCTAGTCATCAATATCAAGGGTCCATCAGTGGATCATCCTCCTT
>JAQZBX010051072.1:0-19480 GCA_029593785.1 Cabassous unicinctus | reverse complement strand
TCAATTACTATTTCAAAATCTTAGAAAAAGTAATATTGGCCTAAATTTTATTGCACACTCTTTTATTTACAGTAAAGGAAACACTTTGTTTAAATATTCCTACTAGATGTTATTGACTGGAACATGATTAGTTTCACCAAGAAATGGAGTTGATATTTTCCAATTTGAAGGGAGGATAGGTGTCAGAAAGTATCATTATTCACTTAATCTGGATTATTCTGGAATATGTCCTCAAAATCAATTAAATCCAATAAGGGCATTAAAAGGTAACTTTCACAGAGTAAAAGGACATCTGACTGTAGCCTGAGCATTCCTTAAGGATTTCATCCACTCCTGCCTTCACAAAAACAGTGTAGGGTGAGTGTGAAAGCAAATACACGTGTCACGCCTTGTCAGGGCTGAAATGGGACATTTCAAAGGTTCTGAAATCAGGTTGTCCTTTTGTCCCCTTAAAGTTCAGTTTGTGGTCACCCAAAAGATGTCTCTATGTTCCACTCCCAGTGCATTATGGGAATCAGGAAAAGAATGTACCCTAGGTCTGCATAAAGGACATGATTGACTATTGATGACAATATCATGACCTGTTCTTCATGTTAATACATCTTGTCTCTCTTACTGCAAAGACAATTGTTCCCAGGAATAGAAAGACTCCCAGATACCCTGGAAACAGGTCACTTGGAATGACCACACAGTTGGTAGTATCTTTGCTGAAACTTTCACTAAGAGCATGTAATCATTGGCCAATTTAATATAATTTTGAATTCCAAAAATATAATTGGATCATGCTTGTAAACTGATCTGTTAATCTGGGCATGATTAGGTTATGACTAGGGTGTTGAGCCCCACCCCTTGGTGGGTGGAGATTCAAATATAAAAGGCATGGCAAGAACAGAGTTGAAGCAGTCCTTTGGGAAGCAGTTTTGATGTTGGAAAGAAGACCCCAGGAGAAAAGAAGCAAGACATTCACCTGATTGCCTACAGCTGACCTTGTGGAGGAAACAGGAGCTAAGCCTGGAGAGAAACGCAGCCCCGGGAAGAGAGGAACCCCAGAAGCCTGAACCCTGGCAAACACTGGTAGCTGTTTTGCTCTAACATGTGGCAATGGACTGTGGTGAGAGAAGAAACTTAACGCTTTATGGCCTGGTAACTGTGGACTTCTACCCCAAATAAATACCCTTTATAAAGACGAACCCATTTTTGTTATTTCACATTAGAACCCCTTTGGCTGACTAATACAGAGCAGGAGTGCTCTTTCTCAATAAAATTCTCCAACTTTCCTCTATCTCAGTGTAAAGAGGATGGTGTTGATTAAGAATAAAATCTCAGCCCAGAATATCAGAACTTCACTCCTCTGGGACCTTGTATAGTTTTCCTGCCACTCACTCTCTAGTTTATTCATCTGCATAATGAAGACAATTATCCTAAATGCCTCACAGAGTTGAGGGATTTTTGTCAAAATTATCCGCATTTTCAACATTTTCCATAATTTTTTAACAGTGTCTGTATCAGAATATGGAAGATTGTACTGGAGAGTGAATGATGAGTGATTGACTGATTGAATGAATTATCTCCTTGTCTCAGTGGAAGGAAGGAAATAGAGGCTCCAGGGCCATGGTAGAGGGAAGAGGACAGATTTTAAGGTGATATAAATAATTAATTCATAGTTGGGGTAGGAATAGTTGTGGGCAAATGAAGGATTCCACTGCAAACAGTAGAATCTCATTGATCTTTCACTGTGCACCTGGACCTGGGTGATTCACTCATGGAATTCACTACCCTTCCATCATCAGGTGATGGGAGAGGAGAGGAAAGAGACACTGGTATCTATGATAGAGATCGAAATTAAAGTTATACCCAGGAGTTAACCCAAAATTTATATAATGTACCTGTGGTAGAATGAATCTTGTATGCCAAATAAAGATGTCTGCATAATCTTACTCAATGTTTCTGTGATGTGCAGGTATTTCTAATTCACACTTTGAAGATGTATTATATTATAAACTATGGACTAATACGAGCTTAGGGTCATCTAAGATCATTTTAGGTGTGGTCAAAATGAATGAAGGCAAATATTGATCCATAATGCTGGAGGTCTTATTAAGAGAGGAAATCCAGATACAGTGAGAAGATCTAGAACCTGGAAGGCAATGGAAATAGGAAAAGAAGATACAAGGAAAGTAACTTCACCAAGTGAGGAGAGGGAGAGATGCAAGCCAAGGAGTCCAAAGGATTGTGGCAAACTAGCATGAGAATGCTACAAACATCAGGGAGAATAAATTGTTGTGCTGATGTCTTGATGTTGAAGTTCTGGCCTCTGAAAATGTGAGCCAATAAATTTCTGATTTTATACCAACCTGTATGTGGTACTTGACATAGAAGTCTGGCAAACAGTGACAGCTATTTGCACCAGAAATTGGGTACAAATTGCTATATCAAATATCAAAATATGTAAGGGTCATGGAATTGGTCAATGGATAGAGAAAGAAGAATTTTAAGGTTCTTCAGAGAAAATGCTTAGATTGCTTTTTTATATAAAAAGCATTTCTGGTGAAGTCTCAGAAAGAAGTCATAAAAGTAAAGAAGGTTTCTACCATCTTAGTGAATACATACCATCATGGGCAAGATGTTCCTAAAGTTATAGTGAAGACTTACAAGAAAATAATGAATATGTTATTGGAAACTGGAAGAAATTTGATCCTTGTTATAAAAAGGCAGAAAACATGGCGAAGAGTTTCTGATGTTCAGTGTAAGGCAGAACCAGTATCAGTAAACAATGAGCTTGGATATTTATTTGGGGAGGTTTCCATACTAGTGTCTTCTTGCAGCTTATAGTGTAATGTGAGACTAATAGATAAATGGAGGATTGATCTCTAACATATAAAAGAACCAGCAATTAAAATTTTAGAAAATTCTTAGCCTGTCCAAATTGTCAGTTCTGAGAATAGGGTCAAAAATAACTTTCTCAGGCCCCTCCCTAAGCTCCCTGGAGATTTGAAATAGTTTAGCTGAATCAACATTTTCTAAGGGGATTCGACATAGTGCTCATGAATCCAGTCTGCCATGTCAGAAGAAGTTAGTGTTGGAATTATATTTTCCAGGAAGTACTTGTGGAAAATCATTTTGTCTTTGATGTCTTGGAACCACACATTGAATGGTAAATCAACAAGGTTTTTCAGTATTTTGTATGAACAGAAGAACCATCAACCTGGATGTAGGGAGGGAAAGAAAAGAAACATGGGAGCAGAAGTCTGGACTGAAGACATCTTCTCAGGACAAGACAGAAAGATGATTGTATGGGTGGGGCAGAGTGAGTCCCCCTCTCCCATGCTGAGAGAGATTTGGCTTTAGGTCCCAGCATTCAGGGAGAGTATGGCCACTACCCTAGCCCTTGAAAAGTGTAATCTTCCAGGAGGATAAAGTATAAATCAAAGGTTTATCCTCAGATCTTGAAATTTAGGGGAGTTTACTCTGATGAGTTCCACACTTGCCTGGGACCAGTCAGCACTGTTAACCTTCCAATTTTTTACTTCTAGAATGTTATAGCTATCCTATGACTATCCCACCATCATATCTTGGAAATGGATAAATTGTATTCTAGGTTTCACAGGTACACTGCTGGAGAGGAATTTTCCCTAGATTACTATATGGCCCAAAACCAATGTTCAAAAAATGCCCCCATATTACACCTATTCTTCCTTCTCCCATCCTTCAGAGTCTCTGGTTGTCACTGCCTTTACATCAATGAAAAGAGTTCTTCCATTGCTAGAATAATAATGTCTACAGTAGAATAATAATAAATCTAATTTAGTCAATTTTTCATTCCCCAGTCTTGAGGATTTTGGGATGGTGATACCCACTCTGCATCTAATTGAGAGGGGTCTTAGATCCCTTAGGCAGGTGGATGGACCTATCTTGCTGGCAGTTATGGACACTCTCTGTTTCTTGGGATGGATGTTGTCCATCATCATCACCTTGTAGTTGTCCTGGGCAAGTCCAATGAACTGGAGAGTAGGTTTTGCAACACTGCTGAAATTCAGGGCTTAACGGGGACATGGATGGGACAAAGATTTAAGTCTCTGGGACATATATTTTTCCAGTATAGTGCTAATTATGGGTTCCAATAAATGGGGCAGAAGAGTCATGTGTAGTGAACCTATAAATAAGTCTAACTGTTTCACTGGAGAGCGTAAATTCCAAAGTAAGGCCCACTGACAGGTTGCTGAATTCCTGAGCTGTCTTATATGTTTTTAGTTTCTGGGAATCTATAGAGCCCTCAAGAGGATCCACCTCAACTAAATATTTAAGTTTACCACTTTCACATTCCACTTTCTATCCAATACTGGAAAATAATTTGGCCAAGTTATGTGCTACTTGAAAACAAGAATCATCTTTCTTCTACTTTCCAATAAGAGATTAATAATTTATTTTAAGTCTTCATTGAACATAAGCTTGTTATCCAAATTTCTAACAGCCTCTTGAAAGAAATCTATGACTTTTCTCTCAAGTACCTTACAATTCTTCCATACTCTAAGCATTAAACAATTCCAAAGCATTTTCCACATTTTTAGGTATTTATAACAGGAGCACCCCTTTCTGGTAACAATATATGTCTTGGTTTACTACATTGTTATGTAAAAGTACAACAAAATGATTTGACTTTAACAATGAGAGTTTTTATATCATAGTTTCACAGACTAGAATCTTGCTATCACTAGGGTTAGTAGAAATTTGGGCAGTCTATAGCAAATATTGGGTTGACTTGGTTTATCTCATAGTACACGCTGATGTACTATGCTTTCTGTTCTATGTTTGTGTTGACTTCCTGCTTCTGCTTTTATCCCCTTTATAGTCCACCATTAATCTGGATAATGACCTAACTGAATGAAGGTGGACCTCACCTTAAGATAAAATTATTTCTTCATGAGATTCAATTTCCAATGGGTTCACAGACACAGAAATGTGTATTGAATATAATAACAAGTCTAAATTGGGAACAAAATGCAACATTAAACAGATGGTAATCCCAGATAGATACTTAATTTTTTTAAGGACAATATCCCATCAAACTTAACATGTGGGTCTGGTGACCTGGTCATTGCAGCACAACTATTACTTATAGGACTCCTTGTAATAGATTCATAGGGCTCTTGGTGCAAAGTAACATCATCTTGATGGTTTAAAAACATAAATTGATAACATCACAGCTCTGGAAGTTAGAATTCTGAAACAAAGATGTTGGCAGGGCAATAATCCCTCTGAAATCTATAGGGGAGAAAACTTCCTTACTCTTCCTAGCTTCTGGTGGTTTCTTGAAAATACTTGATGTTCCATCACTTGAGGATGCAGCTCTTCTCATCACCAGCTCTGTCCACACATGGCTCTATCCTCCCTATGAATGTCTGTGTACACTGTCTCCTTTTTATAAGGGTAACAATGCCATATAGAGACAAACCTACAACAGTGTTACCTCATTTTAACATAATTAATTCCATCTACAATTGGGCTATTTTCAAATAAAATCACATATCGTTGTCCTGGGGGAATTCAACATATCAATTTTAGGGGACAGAATACAACAAATATCACTCTTGTGTTGTTGCAAGCCCAGGAGATGTATAATGAGGCAAGAATTTGAGAACCAGCAATTTATTTTTGAATGACCCAAGGAGTTATTGGTAAGGTGTTTACAAAAGAGATGGGCCATTAGAGGACTTCAGTTCAACGTGTGATAAAATCCATGCTAACACATACAGCAACCCTGAACCTTGTTAGCTAACTTAAGAGGAGATTTACAACCTGCATCAATGTACTGGGCATCAACATTGGGGAGCTGAGAAATAAACCTCAAATGTGAAAGTCTTTCCTTGATTAAAATCATTCTTTTGGCCTCATTCAAAACGGCCTGCATGAGGGAAACCTTTTTGGGAATGAATGTGAGGAAATCCTCTGACTTAGCAAGTGGTCACTGTTATAATTCATTATGATTTAAACAGAGATTCTTTAAGGAGCCCTGATGCCTCAGCTCTTATTCACAGATTTTGTTGAAAGTTTTACATGAGGTAACTGGTAATAGTTCTGAAGAAGAGATGGCTTTAGCTTGAAGTTTTGTTTATCCTTGCTGGTTTTCCCTGGAGCCATCCAATATCACTCTGAATCTTAAAGATATTACCTTGAATTGGTATTATAGTTAAAAGTATTAATATTTTTGGAGCCTTCTTTGTCCAGAATCAGAATCAGAATCAGAAGTGAACAAGAATGAAAAGCCTTTTTACTCCCACAAGATCATAGTTGTCTGGAAAGATCCACTCAGGGCAGCATGAAAATATTGGGGTTTGGAAGTGAATGGGGTATAGTTCTTATCCTGGAGAAATCATAGAGATTAACAGGTGATATGAGATACATTTGGCCTGACCATGCAAGTGACTGAGCCTGACCATGCAAGTGACAGGTGAGGAAGATACCTGTCCACATGCAGGCAAATGTCCCAATAAACATTGTGGAGAGACATCATAAGCAGTTCCACAGTCAAGGTGCATTGTAGTGTTGTGGTAAGTTGCTCAGCTCAATGTACAATTTCCATAACAATGTATTAATGTATTGAAGTACCCATGATATTAAAAGGGAAATGTGGATTTAATTTTAAGGAAAACATGTAAAATTAGAAGAAGCATTTCAACTTCAGTTAAAAACAAATAAGTAAGATGGAAGGCAATACAGGTTGTTAGCTGTGGTTGTCTTTTTGGAGGAGTTTACGGAGGTCAAGCTGTTTAATAATATTCAAGTCTATTATATTCTCACTGATTTTCTTCTATTTTTCTATTGAATACAGAGAGGACATTGTTGAAAATGTCTATCTTTGCAGATTTGAATAATTCTTGTAGCACTGTTACTTTATTTTTTCTTTACATCAAAGGACCATCATTTGGTTAATGAACATTTAGTTTTGTTATGACTTTCTGGTGAAATGTCAGATCAGGAGTGTGGAAGTGTGTTTCCCCCAATAGTAATACCTGAGAAATTTGGAAAAAATTCTGGCTCCACATTGAGACAAATCAATGGCCTACACTGTGGCCATTGATCCCAGTGATGAGATTTAGCTGAGAATTGGGGTTTGAGTTGATGGTGTGATTAGTTGATATTTTGGGGATGTTGAGATGAGGTGGGTTTTTATTGCAAATCTTGAGGTATTTCATAAAAGTTTCACTGAGGAAGGATTTTGCATGTGTGATCCACTGTGATTTTCAGCTGTCACTTGCCAGCAGCATGCAATGGAGTGAGCATGGAGGTTATTTTAATTTTCGCAGCCATGTACACCAACCTTCTAGCTCTGCTTGTGTGGAGGAATTGAGATTTTCATGAATGAAATACTTACTTTCAATCATGGAATCTCCTAATATGGTGAAACAACAGGTTGGAAATCAGCATGTACTGAAATACAATAAACACTGTATATTAATGGTTTTGTGGTTGCTGTAACAAATAACCACAATAGTATACAAGACACATTTATTCTCTTATTTTTCTGGCACTCAGAATTCTAAAGTAGGTTCACCGTGGCAAAAGCAACGGGTCCACAAGTAGTTTCACTTTCTCTGGAGCCTCCAGGAGAAAATCTCTTTTCTTGTCCTTGCCCATTTCCAGAGATCCATTCCTTGGCTCATGTTCTCTTTCTCCATTTTCACACCCAGCAAGGTAGGATCTTGCTTCAGTCATATATTTGAATTTTCTTCTGAAATATTGTCTTCCCCTGCTCCCTCCTCATAAAGGAAATTGTGACTGTAATAAGGTCCCATCTGGATAATCTCAGATAATCACCTACTGTCAAGATCCTTAAATGAAAAATATCCTCCAGATCCCTTTAACATGTGTATCTCACAAACAAAAAAATCAGCTCATCTCAACATTCCTATAATTCTCACGTCATTACAGCATCAACTGACCTCCAAAGTGTCATATAAATATATGCACAAATGTTACAAATCTCATCTAAGTCATCTTATCATGTATGGGTGACATTCTGGGGATGAAACATCCTTCCATATCTGCACCAGGGAAAGTAGAAAGCTAGTGTTCTGCTCCCAAAATATAATGGTAGCCCAGGGGTCAATCCAGTTCAGAGAAGCTCAAACTCCACAGATACAGAGCTTTGATGGTACAAATTAAACTCTGAAATCATGAGAACCCACATTGATAGGGAAATCCTGTCTCCTCATTCTCTCTCCTCTCACAGGAACACATTCTTTGATAAGCTCACAACTTTTTTCATCCTAACATCTTGCTCTGATCAAGCTCAGAGGTCACTGGGCAGCACATACTGTACAGAACATGGGGTTGCATAGAATATTCCTCTGGGTCAACATCCAAGCTCAGCATCTGGGACCTGCATGACTTTGGATGTTTCACTGGACCTTTCCTAGGTGGATTCACCCTGTAATGTGCATGTGATTTTCACCAACTGGCCATAAAAGGAACACAATTGGATGATGCAGCACCCAGCAGAATTTGTAAACAGTTTGTTTCTGTGAAGGTAAATCATCATTTCTAACTGTGATGAAAGTTGTTTCTTCTATTTTCCTAATCCCAGTGTAAATCTGAGCAGCTTCTCCCTGTATCCAGATCTTCCCTCAACTCTGGGGTTTAGAGGTCATGAGGGCTTTCAAATCTCCAGTTACCTCTTCTACCTGCAGGATTTCCATTGCTCACTTTGCATGTGGTTCTTAAATCATATGTCCTTGTGGGCACCAGGGCTTTTACATTTAACTAATTAAATTAATCCAATGTCAGAGAAAACCATAGGGAAGAGAAACACATTAAAAGGATTGTGTACAGTACACATATTAACAACAGTTGTGTGACTCTTTATTATTACACAGTGTACCTGAAACTCACAACCTTGGACTGGGCAGTGTAAAGGAATACTAAGGTCATGGTTGAAACTCAGTGAGAAGACTGAATCTAAAAATCTTTCTGAAAATTCTATGATGACTCCTCACAGATCATATTATTATAGACTCATGCCGATTATATTTTTATATTCATGTCTCCATGTCCCTTAATTCCATCCAGAATTGTAATTCTACAATACCTCTTAGGAACCCTCAACCTGATAAACATCATGATGTTCTTGGAGCTCACTTAATGGAAAGAATATCAGATCCCCTCAATACAGGAATGGAGGACTCTGGTCATTTACCACAGGCCCCTCCTGTCCTGTGTCTTGCTGCCTTACCTAATTCCTGTCCAGATGTCATCCTGCAGGGTTGCTATCTCCTCAGTCTTGGTCTACCTTAGAGCTACAGGGCTCCCCAGGGGACTGAGCTTTCAGTCAAATCCAGCTTCAGGGAACAAGTGAGGCAAGTGAGCCTGAGCCCTCCAGAGGCAAAGACCAGACTGTCAGCAAAGAAACAAGAATTCAGATGCACCATTTCTCACATTTCTTTTCCTTGTTTCTCTCAGGACAGTTCAACACCTTCCCCACAGGTGATAGCTCAGGAAGAAGTACCAGGGATCCTAACAACAGACAAAACTCTGACTCTATGAGGCATCTGCCACCAGGGAAAAGTGGGTGGTTTTTCTAAGTCCATCAGGTGAACTGACATCTAAGGCTCAACCTGCTGTGGATTTGGATCATGTACAGCCTTCATAAGCCCTACCCATGATGCAGAAAACAAGATGAGGCTCTGGATGATGCACCTAGGACCTTTTCAGGCTGTCTCCACTTTCTGCTTCTTTGTTCTGAGGTCACAGGTTCTACATGGTGGTGGAGAGTTAATCCTGGGAACCAATAATACTCAGTAGCCTGGGAGAGGAAGAATATATGTATACTTACACTCTGAGAAAAGAAAGTGGGTATTAAATTTTCAATTCTGATAAAATAATTCTTTCATAAAATAATCTGTCCCAGTGTTGACTAAACAATCATGCAAATTCATTATTATTATTATTTTATTATGTTTTGCTTGGGCCCATTCAGGATATAGAATTAAATCCTGAGAATTAATTGCACAGTGTCAGAATGTTAGTTAAATGAAGGCTTTTTCATACTTCCAGTCTAATCTAGAACAACAAAATGAAGAAAACTGCTTTATATATTTGTGCATAAAATATCATATAACATATATCATTGCAAATGTATTTTCTGTGTTTGAAACAGGGAAACATAATGGCATTATGTAGAACTGTTATAGTGGGGAATCCCTAGGGATTCAATGATTTTAAGGAAGAAGTTTAAACCCTATATGTTTATAGGAATCCTTTAAAGTGAGTCTCTGTGTGGATGGGCCATGAGCACCCCCTGCAGCTCTGCCCCTTCCTGCATGTGGAGGTATGTGTCTGGGCTCATCCTGACTTCCCCTCACTGTGTGTCTTGCATAGTAATACACAGCTGTGTGATTAGCAGTCATGGAGCTCAGCTGCAGAGAGAACTGGTTCTTGGATGTGTCTCTTGAGGTGGAGAGGTAGCCCTTGAGTGATGGATTGTAGTTAGTGTAAGCATCATAGCATTTTATGGAAAATCACTGCAGCCCTGTCCCTGGTGACTGATGGATCCATTCCCAGCAGTAACCACTGGTTATGATAGAGAATCTACAGACAGAGCAGGGAAGGGACAGGGGTCTGATTTTACCAGTCCTGGGTCTTACTCCTGCAGCTGTACCTTGGACAGGACACCTGAGCAAAAGGAGAACAAAGAGTCCTGTGCTCAGAGGCACCATCTCCTTTACCTTCATGGCTGAATTCTGAGACACTCACAGCTGGGAGCTGCCACCAGAAAGAGGAAGAAACACAAGTGTTTCATGTTGCTTTGTATGAGGCCCATGGATTGCATACAATATTTTCTTGTTTCAGGGGGATGCTAAATTTAAGTCTATGTGTGCTGTGATTTCATCCACTGGCCCAAGGGCAATTTGCATGTGGGAGGTTCTTTTGTATGTAAAGGTCAAAGGGCCCAGGGTAGTTCCCAGTATCTGGGGCTTCTCTGATAAGAAGATGTTGTTTGGTCCATAAGAGAGTACAATCCACATCTTGGAGTTAAACTTCACTAAGTACAGTGATTTCTTTTTACAAGCCATGGAAACTTCTAGAGGGAGCTGGTAAGGGAGGCAGAGGCAGCCAAGAATTGTGAATGCCTTTAAAAATAAAGTCAGTGTGCCTGTAATAAAATGGATATACATATTTGTCAACTAGCCAGGCCAAATACATGGACTGTAATCTGCTCAATAAATAATCAGGTATTTCCCCTGTTACCTGGCTTTTACTGGATATTCTAAGGTTTGAAGCAGCAGCTAAATGTATCAAACAGTGAATTCAGACAACCTGGGTCCAATCCAATATGTCATAATTTGGAAGGACTTTAACTCAATATGTGAACATTTCTTCCTCAGAATGAACTTTTATTAAATGTATATTGAATAATTATTGTAGAGTTGAAATTGCTCAAGTCAATCTCTCATGCAGTTTATTCTTCTCACTCCTAGCAGGTTCCTAGACCTGTTTATTCCTTGTACTTAGCTGTGTCTGCAGGGGCACTCTGCACCTCAGGACTGTCTCCTTTGGTAAAACTTTCAGGAACATAATCCCTCCTCTGAATTACAAATAGGGACAGCAGAAGGTTGTCAACACACCAATATGTTGGATCAGTGGTATGGGTTGAATTCCATCTCCCAAAAAGCATGTTCAAGTCCTAGCACTAGTCCTGTAAATGTGGCCAAGAGAGGACTTGGGCCTGCCTGCCAGGGGTCAGGAACACATGGCTGATACAGGGACAATCATTGCAGCCAGAATTGACCCATCCTGTTTCACAGGAGTAATACCTGGACATGCAGCCCAGTGAGTTGTTCTTTTTAGAGGGAAGCACTGTGCAGGGCAACCATTCCAGGAGCAGAAGCAGGTGCTAATCAAGGAACTGGGGTCCCAGAACAGTGAGCTTGCCTGGGGGTCACAATCCCTGTAGGCCAGTGTCTGTTGCAGTCCTCCTGGTCCTCCCTCTTGGATGATGTTGTCTCTTGGGTGATGGTGCCACTGTCCTGCCACTGCAATTTGATCCATGGATGAGAGAACTCATCTTTTTACTTCACAGGTATTCAAACCAGAAGGATTTCAATAAAATAAAAAATAATTACTATGAAAATAAATAAATGAACAGCTTTATCTAAATGTAAATCTATATTGCAAATCAGGAAAAGTTTTTGTGATTCATATTTTTGAGAAAGAACTTCTATCCAAAATAAAATAAAATAAAGCACACTTTCCCATAAATAAAAAGTACGTGAAAACTAAGTTTTAAAATGATGTAAAATTACTGAATCCACTTTCACCAAACAATATTTATGAATGCCTAATAAGGTCATGAATAGAGACTGACCATTTATTGTTATGAAAGAAATGTAAATAATATTCACTGCAGTTTACTGCTTCACATTCACTTGATAGCCACAATAAAATAATTTTTAAAATTGTATGAAGTAATAGGAAAGAAGTGGATATTAAGTGAAAATGATAATACACCAAAAATGTTTTGTTTTGGTTTAACAAAAGCAGGTCATAGATCTATAGATTTTACCTGAATTCTTAATAAATAAAATAAAATATCAAACAATAATTTATTACTTAACATTATTATTTAATAATATAATTGTTAAATATCAAATAATTATTATTATTATTAATAAAAGAAATTCATAAATTCAATCAAAGCCTGTCCCACCTATAAAAGCCCTGAATTATGTATGTGAATGTGGTTGAAAGTGGGAGTTTAGGGTAGTATATGTTATTAGAATGAAAGTTAGAAGATAAAATATGGGGCAATATAACAGTGAACCTTGGTGGACAGTGGACTGGGGTTAATGATAAAAGTATAAGAATGTTCTTTTATGAAGTATAGCAAGTGAATGACACTAATACAAGATGTTTATAATAGGATGGCATTTGAGAAAAATGCACCTAATGTTAACTATGTGCTATAGATAATAGTATACATTTAATATTCTTTCATTAACAGTTACTAATTATATTATCGCCCATGGGACAGTGTGTTCCCTCACCTCCGATCACCATGATTGCTTGAGGAGCACCTGAACTGCTCCTACCCCTTATACATCACACCTATGGGAAGTGGGCAGGTGATCCACCCCCAGTCTCAGAGTCCTCACCCTTAGGGTGACTGATGGAGAAACACTTGCCTCTAAAAATCCGTTTCCTTCTCATCGTATCATGAGCAGATCTTGAATGCAGCATATTGTAACCTGACTAGTCAACAATATTACTGAATTGAACTGAATAAGAAAGATCATACAGGGTAGACATCACTGATAGAGAGAGATTTGAGAAACAGTACTCTAAGGAATTCCTAGGATTGTAGTCAGAACCAGGGTTAATGCAATTGCATTTTAAATAATCTCTGACGTTTCATGCATCATCTGTCTCTCCCTATCTCTCCTTCTATACCAATATATCTGAAGGAGCAGGCTGGTAACTGAACAGTAATCCCTAGGCAGAGAGATCCTGAGTCAACCAATAGAATAGGGGATCCTGAGCCAACCAATAGGATAAGGGATTTTTCAACCAATAGGATCCATTACCCTAATTAATAAACACCTAATCAACACCTCCCATAAACAGTCAATCAACACCTCCCAGTTAGGTTACCCGATTAATGTAAACTGTTAATCTAATCTCCAAACCTTAACCAATGTCCTTACATGGAACCAGTGATTCACCAAGCAGAGCATCTCAACTTGAGGCTCCACCGCCAGGGGCAGTGACACAGTGGACCTATATTAAGTCTAGCCCCAAAGCCCTGAGCATGCTTCCATCATCTCCCTGGCCAGATGAAAACCGAGCTGCAACACTGAGCTGAGCTGCAACACCAAGCCAAGCTGTGACACTGAGTGGAGCTGCAGCACTGAGCTGTTAACCTCCACTTTCACCCCGGGAGTGCTTCCACTGATGCCTCAGCCATGCTTGATCTGAGGGCACTTCCACTGTCCCCCAGCTAGGCTTGAGCTGTAACACTGAGGGTGCATCCACCAATGCCCTAGCCAGTTTCAAGCCACAACACTGAGCTGTAATTAAATAAACATTTGACTGTACTGAGGTAACATTTCTCCATTTGGATGTGCTTCCAAACTGAAGAATAAAAATGGCAATAACAATATCCATTGGTATATTTAAAAGATAAATTTAGATATAATTTCACGTGACATACTAAACATATTTAAAACGTGCAATTCAATAGGTATTTAAATATATACAACCAGAAGTCAACAGCAAGATAATGAATTCTAACACCCCCAAAATTTCTTCTTGTTTCTCACAATTCATCTCACCTAACCCACCTGCAATAAATAGAAAACCTCTTTTAAAATATTAGATTTTAATCAAAGTATAAAATAATCGCTTTAAAAGAGAATGATCTAAAAACATTGGTTAAAATATGCAATGGTTAATTTGGATAAAAAAAAGTAAAATCAAACTATATACTGACCACAAGAGAGTCACTTCAAATATAAATACATAGACAGGTTTTTAAAAAGTGATATATACATATATAATGAATAAACATTATGGGCTTCAGACAAAGTAGACTTCAACAAAAGTAAGATAATTATCAATAAAGAAGGATATTACATAATAATTAAGTGGTAACTTCTGCAAAAGACATAAAAATCCTAACTGATGGAATCTAATACAATAGGCAAGTCTAATATTATATTTGAGGACTTCATCACTCCCATCTCTGTAATGATAGAAACATTAATAGAAATTAGCCACATATATAGATGTCTTGAATAGCACATTCACCATATTGCACCATTTCAATCTATAGACCATTCCACTGACTTAAAATAGAATACACAACTGTCCCTTACCAGAATAGACCACGGGTGTCATGAGGTATAGATTCAGTGTGGGGTCCTGGGTTGGATTTGGGAACCAAAAAAAGAATATTAGTGTAAAATAGCTAAAATTTTCGTAATGTCTGCAATATATTAAATAATTACTACCAATGTTCATTTCTTGGTTACAGAAAATATATTATTGATATGTAAGATGTCACATTATGTAAAATTAGAAAAAGATTATATGTGAACTCTATTTTTTTTGTAAATTTGAAATTATTCTAAATTAAAAATTGTAAAAGATAAATATTAACAGAAATATAAAAATCACCAGAACATATGGAATAGATTTTTGGAATGGATATTATCATATTCATGATTATAACTTTAAAGATATATTGTCAAATAAAAACCTGGACAAGTGAAAGTGTATATCCATATATCAGCAGTATCAGTCAAGATTCTAATAAATTCAAAAGATTGAAGTTTTGTTTTTTTTTAAGATTTTACTTATCTGCCTTTTTATTACTTCATTTGCATAAGATATCAGGAAATAAACAGAAAACATTTCAATAGACCAAACTTTCCAACTCAATATGAGAAAACTACTATAATAATGTTCAAATCTTCAAATTTCATGAGTTGGTAATAAGGTGATTTTTTTTTTAAAGATGCTTAGATTACACAAATGTTACACAAAAATTATAGGTATTTCATGTTCCCCACCTCCCACACCTCCCATAATATCCCACATAAACAACTTCAATTAGTGTGGCACATCACCTGCAATGGATATACACATCCTCGGGCTTTGCCACTAAGCTTGGACATAGTTCACATTGTAGACCACACTCTCTCCCAAACCGTTCTGCATGTTATATGCTGATGGAGAATGGCCTATATCTGTCGTTGTAATGTCACTCAGGATAATTGCCAAGTCCTGAAAAAGCACCTGTATAGCAACTGCTTTTCCCTTCCCTACCCCAAAAGCATCCAGTGGCCACTGGCTCCATCTCACTGTTGTAATTTCTTCCATTGCTTGAATCACATCATGTCTATAACAGAATACCATTAAGTACACTCTAGGCAATAGCTCTTCCCCCAATCCTGAGGATTTGGGGATGGTGATGTGCACTCCACCACCAAGTGAGAGGGGGCTTATATCCCATGAATATGGTGGATGGGATTACCCTGCGTGTGGCTGCAGGCTCCCTCCATTAGCTGAGATGTCCATTGCCCATCATCATCTCCTCAGCAGGTGACTTGTGTGAGTGCATTGAGCTGTAGAGTGGGAGATTCCAGGCACAGCTGGTACATGGGCAGGGCAGAGGCTCCAGTCTCTGGAAGTACACCTACAAACTTCAGCATCACATATAGGTTTGAATAGAAGGGACTGAGGGACCATGTGCAGGAAGGCTTATTTGAGTCCAACTCTGTCACTCTCAGGAGCACAGATTCCAAAGTAGACCACACTGATAAGGCATCAATCTCTGGAGCTATCCCCCCTTGTATAGGACCTGGGTGTCTCCAGAGCCCTCAGGAGCCCCTCTGTGTGGGATGATATTCACTTTGGTGTTCTATGAGATCCTACTGAGGTGTGTGTGTTACCTCTGGGATGACCTCCTGACTCTCTTTGAAGTCTCTTAGCCACATGAAATCATTTGTCTTTACCTTTTCCCCCTTTGATTCACGGTCTTTTTCTAGTTACATTCCCAGTTGGTACTTGGTATTAATCCCTTGTTGCCAAGGAGGTTAATCCCCAGGAGTCATATCTCATGGTGGGGGGAAGGTAATGCATTCATATGCTGAGTTTGGCTTAGAGAGAGGCCACATTTGAGCAGCAAGGAGGCTTTCAAGTGGCAACCCTTAGGCACCCCATAACAGTAGGCTAAGTTTCAATTACAAGAGCAAAGACTCATAAGGGTAGTCATCAATAATTGATCTTTTGAAATATTATCTTGCATTGATTCCCAATTGTCATAAAACTCATTTCTCTGAAATACTCCATAGTGGCATGGATTCTCTGAACTGATGACTGATGAATAAATTAACATTAAATTGATTATAACATTACAAACTGGCTTAAGAAAATGAGGCCCATAGACCATACTGAAGTTAAAATTTTTAATACAGCCCAATGTTAATAAAAATGGCACCTTTGAGGATTGAAACCTTCTATATAAGACTTTCAGAAATGTTGATTTTCCCTAGTGCTTCTCCATTTGACAGCCATATTTTGTTTGCTCTTAAATTTGGATAGAAATATAGCACCTCAATTTAAAATATTATTACAGTCATAATGCTGTGATAATATAATTATGATCCCCATACTCAATCTTCTTGAAATTACTGACTCCATTCAATGAGAAACTGAAAAATATTTTGCTCTTATATATTTGATAATATTTTCTGTTTATTGCACACTTCAACAGCCTATCAGTTTCAACCTAGTGAACTTATTGAATAAAAGATACTGTATGTCAGCTACTGTAAAATAAAAAAGCAAAGAATTATTTGAAAAATATTTGTATATATGATACCAGAATAAAAAAATTAAAACCATATAATTCTAAAACATAAACAGTGAACCCTGATATAAACTTTGGACTATGTGTAATAGTATTATCATAACAGTATCGTTTCATCAATTGCAATAAAAGTAAAGCACTAGTGCATAGTGTTAACAATAGGTAAAACTGGGTTTGTATGTGGGGTGTATATGGGAACTTTGTACTTTCTGCATGCTTTAGATACAAACCTATGAGTGAACTAATAAATATATAATATATTGTCATTATGCTTGAAAAAATATAATTAGAAACTAGAGATGCTATTATATCTAAAAACTGAATGTTATATATAGTGATTATATCTAGAGGAAATTCAGTGTTTACTTGTGTTGGAACTGCCTATGGCTTTATTTTCCCATGATAAACCAATAGAACCTAGTTATGGCAGTTGGAATTTTCTGTTCACTTGAGAGTACAACTAACAGGCCCCACAAGGTGGATGTTTTCAACTCCAGCTACTAGAATTGTATCAAGGACTGGCTTTTGGAATGACAATTTTTTCTCTTAAAAACACCACATGAGATGATGTCTGCAGTTTGTACTTTTAATACAAATGCTACAAGATCATACCAGGCATGGGCATGATCGCATGGGCAGCCCCTCATATAACTCTAAAACATAAACAGTGAAACCTGAGCTCAATTTTCTTCCTCAGAGCAAGACACCTGAACAATTTGGAAAAGTGTGCTCTCCACCTTCTGAGGCCCCTTTGTGCTGCTCACCTCAGGACCCCCACACCATCCTGGACCATGAGGGTTGTGCTATATGACTGCTTACAAAGCAAAAAGAAGGAAATACTTTGGTGAGGTTCTTTATATATGACAAAGCATTTTCATATTTCAAAATTTTTTAAATAAAAGGTACATATACTAGCAAAACAAAATGAAACATTGAGTGAATAATAGATAAATATGGCCATGGATTTTCCTCTCTTTCCTGGCTAATGAATGATAAGCAACATGGCCCCATAACCCTCCGCCATCTGATTATGAAGACATCACAATTTCATTCCCATAAAAGAGAGAACGGTGCTTCCCCCTCAGATAATTCAGTACTTCCTACTTGAAATGAGCCCACACTAGTCTCCATGTAAGGGTAGCAGTTATGCAAGAATGGAAACCTCTCATTGACACAAGTCAATTTCAAAAGTTTCTACTAGAATCCCCAGGATTAAACACTCTCATTTTGGAAGGAATGCTTTGTAAAGCCCATGTGGTTTTGACCTGAATAATGCAAGACATGAAAATTGCTTCTTCCTGAGAGTGCTGTGCTTGAGAAAAAAGGAAATATTTTCCCTTTAGAGTATTTAGGGGAAATAAATGAGTGAGGATAGTCATGGAGAGGCAGGGAAAAAACCCAGAGTTCTTAGACATATGGCCATTTGGAAGCAGTCACTTCATGCAGCTGTTATTTCTGCTTTCTGGGTTTCATGGTCATCATGTGGAGCATCAAGGACTCCACTCACAAAGAAAGGACTAGTCTTGTCCTCCAGACCTCCCAGCACACAGAGAACCCATCAGTAGCTCACCCCAAATCCTCAGGAAATGGACATTACATTGTGACAGTTTGAGCAGCACAAGAAATCATTGCAATATTTACATCCCATTTTGACCAAACAACCATAATCTGCATGGAGAGACATGCCCATTTGTATTACCCACCTAACTCCACACAGAAAAAGCAGAAAAGAGGGCCCCAGGCAGTGGCGAGTGAGGATGTCCCCTCAATATTTCACAGGGAGGAGACACAGCTTGAGACACCACCTGTCTTTTAGGTAATGGGCTTGAGCACTGACATTTAGACCAAAGGAACAACATCATCCATTGGCAGGGAGCAACTGAAAAGTGAAATGTGAGAAAAAAAGATTAGGGAATGTGAATATTCTCACTGACCTGATTTTGTGATAATCAGGGTAGGCTAAACATTTTCTATATTAGAAAACAGGCATGTGTCCCCAGACTTAGTTTTTCTTTCTAGGTCTGGTGTTTAGAACACTGGTTATAAACTAAGCCTGATTTATTATATGACCAACCTGTATGGGAAAAGAGTGTAACTTTCGGTATCTCTGGTCAA
>JAQZBX010051071.1:0-19483 GCA_029593785.1 Cabassous unicinctus | reverse complement strand
TTACTTAAAGCCTGTGCCTTTCCTGGAAATTTAAGATGTAAATATATTATCACATATAAATTTCAAAGTTAAGGGGCCTCTTATAAGAAGATATACATTTTTAAATGAATGATAACTTCTCCACTTAGTTGTATGCCTTCCAAAGAGTTTACACCTAAAGCCTTAACAGATATCTTAACGCAGAAAAGAATTATACTGTAATATCATATTAGGAACAAAATCATTATCTGGAAAATACACTACTATAAGTTTATACAAATCATATACTCAAGATCTTTATTTAGGAAATCTTGATTACGTATATCATATTTAGAGAAAATGTAACTAGCTCAAAATTTATATCAGAACATTGTTCATATCTTATGAAAGACTTTCAAGTTGCAAAGAGTGGGTGTATGTTTTATTTCTGTTTTTATAAAAGACCTGCAGTACTTAATAGGTGTAGTAAAACCGTTTTGAGAGCAGGGGTTTAGAAATTTTGGATAAATGTGTAATTACTTTAGTAATTCTGTCATGTGAGGTGTAAGCTTCCAGTATGTTGGTTGTTTAATACACTAACTAAGTAGAAAGAACATGGCTCAACTAGATATTTTTCTATGTGCATTACTCTTAGTGATATTAGTTCTCCTTTGTTTCTTATGTTTTTAAGCTCAGGCTGTCTAGTCTACTTGCAAGTGAAGTGAAATAATCTACCTTTTTGGCAGACCTCATTTAGAAGGTTAAAAAAGTTTAGATTACCTTGTACTTTTGAAATATTTAATATTTCCAGTCAATGAAGTTACTATTTTGAGTTTAGCATTGATATTGTGAAAATAAAGGCTGATCAGATTTCTGTTTCTTAATGTTCATTCTTATTTCACAAATGGATGAAAAAGGAACTGTGCATCATAAACAAAAGAACCTAAGTGAGTTATATTATGGGTGTACAGTTTACATTCTGAGTACCGGGCTCATTCACATGTTGCTTCCTAATCTTTTTGTTGACAGGGATCCAGATTTTCTATTCCTATAACATGATTGTTTATATGTAAAGCACATCTTGCTATCGCCTTATTTTTGTTGCTTTTGTTCGTGACAAGAATTGCCAATGTGCTTGTGATTCCGGATGTCTTTTGTGTTCTTTGCTTCCTGTGTTTTTCAGTTTTCTATATTGCACAATTAACTCAAAACTTTGAAAATAAGAACTGTTATTTTTAAAACCTTTAAAAAAAAAAGAATGTATATCTTTTATACAACCAACTTAATAAAGAAGTTGAGAAAAAAACAAAAACTGAAAGAACACAGAGCTTGACATATTGCTTCATCTTGCAAACGGTGTGAATTACTCTAACAACAAAAGTAGACTCTTAATTTTATGTAATTATTTACTTGAATCCAATTTTTAAAAGTGTAATATTAAAACATCATGTTCATCAACAGAGAAACTTTGTCATAATGATAACACTTTTTGGCCATAATACTTAATTTCTGCATAAAATCAACTACATGTTTTCCTTTTTATAAGGCATGCTTAAGCAAACATAGCTATTTCACATGGTGTAATATTACCAGATAATTCTGTAATACACAAATATAAATATATGTGAGTAAGACTTTATCTGATGAGTTCATCTGAACATTTGATTAAGCTATCTACTGATGAGGTTTTCATTTATTTTAAGCTAATACCGAGTATATATCAGTCTCTATGTAGGATAGTCTCCTAGGTAAATAATTATTCTTCTTTTTAAGCTGGAATTTGCAACTGTTTTCCAGATCAATGATATTTGTTCAAAGAGCAGGTTTTGGAGGTCAATGACACATTATAAACTAATGAAATTTACTGGAAATCATGATTAGCCTTAACTTTACCTACTGCACATTTTAACTTCAATTTTTAAAATATCTTTAAGATATTTATATGAATTCAAGAGATTAACAAGGAATTAATATTGCAATTAAGATATTACCATTCAAGGAAATCTTTGATTTTGATTTTTTCCCTATGATTAAGAAAATTAACAAAGGAATAAATAAGACCTTAAATGCCAAAATATATAATATATTTGCTATTTCCTTTACTTTCTACTCACCATGGGACCCATTCAATCCAAAATCCAATCTAACAGACATTATCTTAATAGCATTTATTGCTACTTTTAGCAATTATTGATGTCATACAATGATATAGCTTTGATAACATTCCTTCATAAAGTTTGGAGCATACTAGGGAATCATCTCACACTGGCTGAAAAAAGCCAAAAAGTTCAACAGTTTTCTCTACTCAGGTGGTATCTTACAGCAGAAAGGGTCAAAAACTTGCCCAAGAATCTCTTAACTCATAAAAGGCAGCACCAGTGATACAACAAAATTTTCCATCACTTTCCCCCAACTTGATATAAATAAAATAATATAAGCCTTCTCTGAGAAATTGTTGAAATTAAGCAGGTATTCTTTAAAGAAAGAAATCAATTAGGAAGTAAGCCAGCTACCTCAAAGTACTTTATTTAGGCACAGTGTTCTAAAACCAAATTTAAACTCTAGTGAAATAAATTATTAATTAGTTATTAATAAATAAATTATTTATTAGTTATTAATAATAAATTATTAATTATTATTTGAGGTAATGACTCAAATAAGATAGCATTTGACTAAGATATGCTGTTGTTCATAAATGATAAATTAATCTACAGTGTCTTCCACTTATACAATGTGAAGAGAAAAAGATTAACTTAACATCAATCCTCTTAGCACAACCTGTTGTTTCCCATTTGAAATGTAAACCTGTTTGTGTTCTGGGTACCAAAATTTTGGGAACTAGATTTAAATACTTACAGACAGGTGTAAAGCATGACTAACATAGGAGAAAATAATATTTCATAAATTGTCCTTATTTTTAATCACTTTGGATGTAATTGAAATTGAAATAAATTCACAGTTTTATTTTTCCTTTTCTCTTTTCCATTTTCCATCAAATATTTTGTCCCAATCATAGCATACAAACTCAGTATCATTTCTGTAACATTTTTATATAAGTAAAAACTGATAAATGAATCAATTTATGATAAAGGCAAGTGCCTCAAGATAACAGAAGGCTAAAGTATCACAGAGTGATTGATGGTAGAATCATGACAGGAATCTTGACAAGAAAACTTTCTTTAAGGATTTCATATATAAATCAAGATCTAAATGGCACCAAAAGCTAAGTGAAGATTATGCAAGGCAGAGGAAATACTCAGTTTTCAAAAACCAGAAGTCAGGAATTATGTTAATATAATCAAGTAACAGAAGATAGTAGGGATATTGAAGCCTAATGATGGAGAGAAAAGATGGTATAAATTGAAATCAGAGGTGTAAACATGGGCCAGATAATGGGAACCATCTTAAGTGTTTTTTTCTTTCTATAAGTGCATTGGGAAACAAATGGAGGTTCTTAAACTGGAAAGAACATTCTACTACTCTGGAAAATATATTGTAAGTTAGCAAAACTACTCTATGGAAAATATATTGTAAGTTAGCAAAAGTGGCAGAAGTCTATGCAAGAGAAAATGGTTTCTTGGACTGGAGTAGTGACAGTACATTGGAAGAGGCACATGGAACCTGGAAAGATTTTGGAGGCAGAGCTAATAGGGCTTGCTGATGGACTGGATGCTCAGTGTTAGGAAAAGGGAGAAGTCCATGTGATTCCAAGGTTTTGACTTCTTTATGGGATTAAGTGAATAATGGGATAATTTACTAAGAAAAGAGAGGTAAAGGTTAATTTCACATGTAAAATTGGATAGATTATGGTGCCCAGTTGTTTGGTCAAGCAAGCACTAGTCTGATTGTTACTGTAAGGGTAGTTCATAGATGGATTTGCATCTATAGTCAACTGCATTTGTGGCTGACTATATCTATAAGCAACAAAGTAGACTGCCCTTAGCAATGAGAGGAGTTGACTCATCTAATCAGTTGGAAGTCATAAAGCCAGAACTGTGGATTTCAGGAGAAAGAAAGAAGAATATCTGTACTTCAGCCAGCCAGCTTCTCCTGGGGAATTCAATTTCACCTTCATCAGAGTTTCTAACTTGAGGCCTGCCCTACAGAATTTGGAAATGCCAATCTTCATGGTCACAAACCAATTCCTATAATAAATCTCTTAATATTCATGTACACACACACATATCATTTTGGAAAACTTCAACTGCTACAACAGAAAAAAGAATTGCCTGGAAAGAGAGACAAATCAAGAATGTTGTTTTGGAGTGTTGGAGTTATGTATTTAAAATGATATTAGAAGCTAATGACATCTATGAGATCAACAAAGCAGATAGAGAAAGCAGTTCCTTGAGAGGGAGAGATTTGATAACCTTCTCTCAAATTCATCAAATGCCTGGACAGAAGTTGATATCTGGGAAAGTTAGGCAAAAGTGTAAATTACCTTTCCACTCAGTGTTTTTCAATTTATCTGCTAGGATCAAGTTGAACACTGTAACTTTGTACCATAACACGATGACCTGAAAGAATTGCTTTCAAGCTACTGTTAAGGCTTCATATGTAAAGAAGACAGCATGGCAAGAAGAACCTAGACCCATTCCTGGTGGGCCACACACACACACAAAATGCTTAACTCCTTCCCTTGAGCTCATAATACATAGCTTATAGTGTGACAGGTCTACTATGAGAATTAAATGAAATAATAGGCAGAAAACATGCTATTTTTGCAGTATATATATATATATATATATATATATTTTAAAGATTTATTTATTTACTTTATCCATTTTAAACCCCCCCTTCCCCATTTTTGCTGTTTTTGTGTCCATTTGCTGGGCAATTCTCTGCTTCCTGCCGTCTCTTCTCATCCTCCTCCTCCAGTCTTCACCAGGATTCGATCCTGGAGACTTCCGATGTAGGAGAGAGGTGTTCTGCCACCAACACCACTGCGGTTCCTGGTTTTCGGAGCATCTTGTCTTGTCTCTCCCCTGCGTCTCTCTCCTGTTACGTCATCATCTTGCTGCCTGGCTCCCGGGGCCTGGTGGCTCACCGGCACACAGAGCCTGGCAGCCCATGCACCTTCTGTATATATGTTTTTATTTTACTGGGGCATATGGCAGACGGACACCCAACCTTTTGAGCCATATCTGCCCCCAGTATATTTTTTTAATAAAAAAATAACATGGGGGATGCGGATGTAGCTCAAGCACTTGGGTGCTCACCTACAACATGGGAGGTCCTGGGTTTGGTTCCCAGTGCTTCCTAAAGAAGACAAGCAAGACAGCGAGCTGATGCGATGGGCCGGCATGGCGACCTGAGGAAATGAGGTGATACAACGAGGAGACACGAGGAGGAAACACAATGAGAGACACAACAAGCAGGGAGCAGATGTAGCTCAAGCAACTGGGCACCTCTCTCCCACATGAGAGTTCCTAGGTTCAGTTCCCAGTGCCTCCTAAAAAGAAGACAAGCAGACACAGAGAGCACACAATGAACAGACACAGAGAGCAGACAGTGAGTGCAAACAACGATGGGGGTGGGGGAAATAAATAAAATCCTAAAAAAATAAATAAATAACATGGATTGTGCTTCTACACTCTATTGTGATACATAATCCCTCTATATAAATCTGCCTACAGAATGAGATTCCTGATTCTGGAGAAAAATCAAACCAGCAAACATTAATTCCATTGAGGAACTTACGTGTTTTCATCCTTCTGAGCGCTAAGTAAAATTCATTTTGCTCTTCACCTCAGCTGCATAGACACTTCCTATCAGGTTTTATGCTTAACCCCAGATATGTTGATTTGTTTCTTCCTATTTTTGTTATAATGACACAATTTCACTTCTATTTTTAAAAGGTACTCAGACCTTTCCTTGAGGTTTACATTTTTCCTCTCACCGTTTGACTGATGAATAAACTAAGGTTCAGAGAGGGGAATTAAATTAATACAAGAAAGTTACAGACTAAGATATCTTCAAATCTAAGTTCATTTTTACCTAAAGTACCTTTAGATAGATTATATATATACATTTGACCATGTGAGAAGTAAAACTTAAGAACATTGTTTTTGCTAAGCTAGAATTGCCTAAATTATGGCAATGAAAATGCTTTCTAATGTTTGAATAGCATTTATAATTTTAAAGTGCTTTTACATAAATTTCCTGATCATTGTGGTTATTCAGTACTGGGCCCTGTTTGAATTTATATATTATAAAATGGAAAAGATTTAGGGAAAGGCCAAAAACAAACCAACCAAATAATCCTTGGAGAAAAGTTAAAGCGTTTGGGAGATATTTAGCTTGAAAGAAAACTGAGTGCTCTCAATTGTCAATATAAAATATAATTATAAAGCAGGGGATTGAAAGTGGTTTTTCACCTTCACAGTAGGCACTCTATCAGGAACAAGCTCATATGAAATTCAAATGAGATATTTAGAAAATCCTAAAATCAATTTGCTAGCAAACTAGGAACCTAAAAATAAATACCAAAACCTTATATATAAAGACATAACAGAGATCCATAATAAATATATTTCAATGGGCTAGCAGGCAGGAACTATAAAAATATCAAATAGCCAAATAAAGCTGGATTATTAAGGAAAAGCAGAAATATTCTGTATAACATTTGCATAGCAGAAAGTTGTTGAATGTTAATATAACCCTGGGGTTAGGAGAGCTTAAGCAATAAATGTAGAGAAAGGAGGCTAAATGAATGCTAAAAAGAATATTTAACATTGAATCAAAATACTTTAAAGTATATTGGTGAAGAATATGGGCAAGAAAGGAGGTTAAAGAATAACACAATGAAATAATTAAGAGAATTTGTTAATAGGAAATTTTGAGAACAGTAATGAATCGTGATCCTGAGTATAAGAAGTCTAAATAACAGATGAAATGCAAAAATTCATAGCAACTTAAGGTGTCAGATAGAAGAAGAATTCATAAGAAGGGAAAGCTAAGAATGAAAAAAACAAGGAAATTTTAAAACGGAAAAAATAAAGAGACTTTAAGGTATTTTAAGGAGATGTATGAATTCAGCATGATGGTAGGAGAACACTTCTAGAATAATAAAAAATGTACTATAAAATCTCTGATGTTGGTGATGGTTTAAAATAGACAGCCATCTGGGCTGGATGGTATAGAAAGGGCTATATTTGGAGCAGAAGTGGAAATTGAAAAATGTTTTCATGTCCATTTTAGTAAAATGCTTCTGTATTGAAATGTTCCCCTACAATTGTATTTTTATCAAGTTCTCCTTGCATTTTCACCAGTTTTTACTTTATATCATTAACTGCCATGTTTTTTAGACACATAGGTGAATGAATATCAAAAATTCTTATAAATTGTACCATTTATCCATATACATCTCTTATTCTAACACAATGTCTCTTACTACCCTGTTAAAGTGATTTTTTTTCTTTTAAAATCAATGTTTCCAATCTGTTCAATCCCTAGCTGCCTTCTTCTAATTCCCAGACTTTAATTAACATCAATTTAGGCTGATGATTAGAAAATTTATATATCTAGTCTTAACCCCTTTCTGGCCTCAGTCATGTCATCAGTCTCAGGAAGATTTAAGGAAGGCTCATAGAGCTTTGCATGTTTCTAGTAATATCACCACTCCCAGCATATTACCACATTGCTATTTCATCTCCATAAGCTTCCTATGAAATGAATCTCAAGAAAGAAGTGGACATGAGAACAAACTATCCACCTTCTCAAGAAGGGCAATGAGAAATAATGCCATTATGCCTTTTATACTCTTTATTTTCTTCACTACTAAAGTCTAAAATTACACAATATAATCCAGACCATTATGCCAATTCTACAGCCTAAGCCCTCTAATTTAACTCACTCATCCATCGCTTCTCAATCGTCATCCACACAGATGCTCCATCAAACAACCCATGAACAGGACAGCTTCCATTTGCTCTCAGTTCCATTCCTCACTTTCATGCTCTGCTATGTATTGCAGGGGGCTGAAAGTCTGCAAACTAAAATTTCCAAACTTTCTTTCAGTTTAGGTTCTGCTAACCTGGAGGCATGGCTGATAAATTAGAATACAGAAGGAAGTAAGAAGCTATTTCTGCCTGTTCTTTCATCTTCTTATGGCCTTTTAGGCAATAATAGCAGTAGCTGGTGGGAGGTGGGCTTCAAAGCTTCTGCTCAGCCTATCGGCAGTAGGCACCCCAAAGGCTGGAGCAAGCAGCCCAAGGCTTTGGGTTTTGACTCCAATAGCAGTAGCAGCATGTTTTCCACAAGTCTGAGAATTAAGATGCTTAAGGACTTTGGATCACGTAGTAACAGCAACAGTAGTGGTTGGCTTTGGACTCCCAGGATCCTCCAAGGTTGGTGATCATGTGGCTCTGGAATTCCTCAAGGCAGCAGCCAAGATGTTTCCAACTGCCCCAACTGTTCCTCCAACTTTGAGGTGGAAAAATCTCATTCCCTTTTTCGCTTCTCCAGAACTGCCAGTATTTTTTATTACCAATTCCCCATCTGAAATACTTGGAATGTTTTTTTTTTATTTTTCTACTGATTGATACAGTCTAACCTCTCAGATGGTTTGTTTGCTTTCATGTGTAATAATCTTCCTTTCCTTGGCACCTTAGTCACCCAGCCTCCACGGTCCTATTTAGGTCAAGTCCTTAGCAATAACAACACCATCGCCAAAGAGAAGATCAAGTCAAATGTCTTCTCAAATGTTATATCTTTAGAGTCCTTCTTTCACCAAGTGATCTAAAATTACACTTCCCACCCTTCCCTATATATTTATACTGCTTAATTAATATTGTTTTATCAGTACCTGACATAGAAGATGTATTTATTTATTATTAGTTTCCCATCTCTGCCTGCTCCCAATTGTAATATAAACACTATGAAAATACTGACTTTTTCTATCTTGCCCATCTATCTATCTTTAGACAATAACGTGGTTCTGAAATATATTACCTTCTCAAAAAATACTGGTTAAATAAATATATTGCATAATTTTATAACTCACTCTATATCCTCCCCTCATCTCCCCATAATATGTGTTTTATTATTCTTTCTTGAATATTTTACTCAGATGCGGTATGTATGTAGTCCCTTAATCCTTTTATTTCCTCAAATATCTTTCTTACACCATGAGGGGTAGATAAAGAATTCTTGATTTAAGGGCTTTTCTTTCAGATATTTATAAATGTTTTCCCACCTCCTTGGAATTTCCAATATAGCAGGTAAAATGGTTGATGTGTGTTAATTTTTCATTATAAATGTATTCATTTTCCATTGTTGCTGGAACAAATTGCCACAGACATCCTAAAACAACACAAATTTATTACCTCACAATTCTGTAGGTCAGAAGTATAGGTCAGTTTGGCTGATTTCTCTTCTACAAATATCACAAAGCTAAAATCAAGGTGTTGGCTGGCCTAGGCAGTTCAGTTGCACGGGGTTTGGGACTCAGGCCCCCATTTCCTTGCTGATTGATGGTCTGGATCATTTTCAGTTTCTCCTGGCCTCAGACATTCCCTGGCTTTTGGACTCATCCAAAACCAGAAATGTTGTAACAGATCCTTCTTACACTTTGAATCTCTCTGACCTCCTCTTCTGCCTCATCTATCCTTTTGCCACATGTCTCTGACTCCAGCCCAAGAAAGATTTCTGCTCTTAATGGCTCATGTAATTAGACTGGACCTACCAGGATTATGCAGGATAAGCTCTTTATTTTAAGGTCTGTAACCTTAATTACATCTGCAAAGTACCTTTTGCCATATGAGATAATATTTTCACGAGTTACAAGGATTAGGGTATGGACATCATTGGAGGGCCATTCTGCCTACATATATAAATAGGTAGTAAATAACCTATAAGAATATCCTTAAGTAAATAACTATTGTTTTTCTACTGGAAGTTGAACACAGTTTCTCTTTGTCCTTGGAGTTAAGTATTTTTAGCAGAATATGCTGACCTGTGCATTTTTCTCATATTTTAATCTGCAGGATCATGTCTTTATTCAACACAGTAGAAGTTTTCCTATTATTTGTTTAATTGTTATCTTGCCTTGATTCACTGCTTTTTCCCTTTCTGAGATTCCTAGTATTCATCAGAAATTCTGGATACATCCTCCGTATCTATTCCCTGATGTTTCCTGTTTTCTTAAGCAAGCTTATTTCATTAGGGAACTATATTGATTATTTTCAGTATTTTGGTTGCTGGTCCTCTTAGATGGGTTGCTGTTTTCTTTTATCTATTCCTGCGGTAAAGATTCTTTTAGTGGCAACAGTCCTGGGAGTCATGACAAGAGAGGTCTTTGCTCGTGGGGGCAGCAACAGCCTAGCTGTGAAACTTCAACTGAGACATCAGAAAGAAACCGCTTGGACCCTCCTTTGTTCAAGCTTCTCAGTCTGAACGGGCAGAGAGGCCTCAGCCAGCTTCTTCAGGTTCTTCCTCAGTTCTTTGGTGGCCAGGCAAACTGACCACAAGCACCCCAGCCAATGCCCCTCTTCCAGTGCATCCCCGGCTGAAACATTCTCCTGGGCTGGTGCCTCCGGTTCTCACTCAAGGCCTCTATTCCCATTTCAGACGCTCCTCTTCCTAAGTGGTAGGAAACGCCGCAATAGCTTTCTCCTTAGCACTGTTCTAGCCCTGCAGCCTGCTTGTCCCAGTAGCTACTTACCTCAGGAGACATGGATAGGCAGAAGCTGGCATCAAGAGGCTAGAGGAAATGACACTATATTAAACAGACTTCCCAGAATCTTTGTTTGCATTTTCCATCTTAGCTTCTTTGCACTGCATTTTAAATAGATCACTCCCATCTATCAGATTATAATTTTAATGATGCATTTTATCTCCATTGTTGGATTATTGGCTAGACAACTATGTTTTTTAAATTTTATTTTAACAATTACCCTAGGCCTTATCATTTCCTGTGTAGTGTAATACTTAAAACAGTATAATTCCATTTGCCCAATTCTGTCCTTTGTACTACTGTTATGATACATTTTACTTCTACTTATGTTATCTTCTTTTAACCTTCAAAACATACCTTTCTTCATTAATTTCTGATTTTGTCTTTCCTCGTTTTAGAAGTCAAAGTCCGCTTAATAATTACTAAGTCTTAAACTGGGTTTCTTATTGTATCTCCCTTTGCCTCCCTGGTAACATATTAATACAGAAAGAAATGATGTGTTAAAATTAATTTTTACCTTCTCTATGCTCCACTAGCACTTTGTTCACACCACTAGTACAATACTTATAAAACATTTTAAGATTCTTAGAGCCATATCCCAAAATTATTCACCTCTGTAATCATAATTATTATCAGACATATACCAAGAGCTTAACAGACTTTTACTGACTTGCACAGAGACATGAGAAACATCTTATAGAAAAATTACCCATATGCCCTTGAGACAGTAAGTGTGACATACTTGAAAGGCTATGTGTGAGTGTGTATGCATAAATGCACATTTAATTCTCTTAATACAAGTTTCCTAAAATGCATTACTTTTATTTTCCAGTGGGGAGAAATTATTTCTTAGCTGCTATTCCAATCAAAAATGAAATATTTTCTCATCAAAGTAGTTTAAATGACCAAACTTTTGTATTCAATATTTACTCAAGAACATTTATTATGTACATTCTACAGGCTACTTAAATGCTAAAAATGATAAAAACAGAAGGACAGTAACCAAGTTAGAAAAAGAGCTGTGTTGTACCATTGTCATGCAAGTATAGAGGAAAAAAACAAGCAAAACTATTAACACATTAACAATAATAATAGCAAAAATAATTTATCGGTTCATAAATAGTGATCTTTATTTGTACTATGTATGCATTAACTCAATGATTTTCACAATAATCTTATGTGGTATTATTATCCACATTACAGATCTTAAAGTGGTTAGTATTAGGCCAGTTAAATGGTATGAAGTTATTATCATTAATTAATTAAAGTAAAAGGCATAATTTGTGCCCAGGATTGCATAGATGTAAAGCTTACAATTTTTCCATTATACCATATAGCAAATGCACTGTAAATCTTACCAAAGAAAACAACTCCTTGCAGTAACTTTGGTGTAATAACAGCTATCATGAAGATGGAACTAAGGAAGTTCATAATAACTGACAGAAAATAAGATTATTTATTTACAACCTGGGTGAAACATGCATGGTAAATGGAAAAGATTGAGCACACAAAGATCCAGACTGAATGAAGACTATTTATTAATGATTTTTTTCACTACAGATTTTTAAAAATCCTTCTTTTAGAAATATATACAACCTAAAATTTCCCCTTTAACCACATTCAAATATGTAATTCACTGCTGTTAATTATATTCACAATGTTTTGCTACCATCACCACCATCCATTACCAAAACTTTTCCATCAAGCATTAACTTCCTATTCCCTACACCCACTCTGTCCTATGGTAACCTATATTCTAGATTCTAACTCTCTAAGTTTGCTTACTCTACATATTTCATAGCAGTGAGTCAAATCATATTTGTCCTTTTGTGTCTGACTTATTTCATTCAACATGATGTTTTCAAGGTTCATCCACATTGTCACATGTATTAAAACATCATTCTTTTTTACGGTTGAATAATATTCCCTTTTATATATAGGCCACATTTTATTTATCCATTTATCAGGCAACAGACACTTGGGTTTCTTCCATCCTTTGGCAATTGTGAATGATACTATGAACATCAGTGACCAAATATCTGGTTGAGGCCCTACTTTTGGTTCTTTTGAGTATATACCTCAAAGTAGAATTGCCAGGTCATATGGTAATTCTATACTTAATTTACTAGGAATTGACAAATTGTCTTCCAGACTGGCTACACCATTTTACATTCCCACCAATAATGAATAAGTGTTCTTATTTCTCTACATTCATCCCAATGCTTGTAATTTTAGTAGCTAGTCTAGTAAGTGTGAAATGGCATCTCTTTCTAGTTTTGATTTGCATGGCTAATGATGTTGAGCATCTTTCATGTGTTTTTTGGCAATGTATATAACTTCTTTAGAGAAATATCTATTCAAGTCTTTTGCCCATTTTTAAAAAATTGGGTTGTTTTGTCTTTTTGTTGTTCATTTGAAGGATTCCTTTATATGTTATAATGTTCAAATATTTTCTCCCATCGAGTGGGTTGTCATTTTACTTTCATGATAAAGTCCTTTGATGCAAAGAAGTTATTTATTTTGGTGAAGTCTTATTTATCTAATTATTCTTTTGCTGCTTGAGTTTTGGGTACAAAGTCTAAGAAACCATTATCTAACACCAGGTGTTGATGATACTTCCCTGCATTTTCTTTTTGGAGGTTTATAGTTCTGGCTCTTATATTTAAGTATTTGATCGATTCTGAGATGATTTTTGTATATGGTGTGAGGTAGGAGACCACCTTCATTCTTTTGCATATGGAGATCCAGGTTCCCAGCACCATTTATTGAAGAGACTATTCTTTCCCCATTGAGTGGACTTGGCACTCTTGTGAGAAATCAACTGGCCATAAATGTGAGGGTTGATTTCCGAACACTCAATTTGATTCAATTGGTCTTATGCCAGTACCATGCTGTTTTGATTATGTGGCTTTGTTGTTTTAAGATCTAGAAGTGTTAGTCCTCCAACTTCAATCTTCTTTTTGAAGATGGCTTTGGCTACTAGGGGCACTTTATCTTGCCATATAAATTTCATGATGGCTTTTCCATATCTGAAATGAAGGCTTTGGAATTTTTAGTGGGATTGCATTGAATTTGTATATCATGTTGGAAAGAATTGATATCTTAACAATATTTAGTTTTAGTTTCCAATCCATGTACACAGAAAGCCTTCCCATTTATTTAAAACGTTATTTAATTCTTATTTTCTTTCATCTCCTTGATCATATTGAAGGTCATTTTTTAAAGTCTTTGTCCAATACGTCCACAGTCTGATCTTTGTTGACTTTTTTTTTTTTTTTTAGGAGGTACTGCATATTTAACCTGGGACCTCATACATGGGAAGCAGATACCCAAACCACTGAGCTACACCTGCTCCCTGTTGATGTTTTCTGAATTTTTATCTTCTTTGGATGGGCCATCATTTCTTGTTTCTTTGTTTGTCTTGTAATCTTTTGTTGCACACTGTATATTTTAATATTTTAAAATATTAACTCTGGGATTTATTCCCTGAGATGTCTGCTTCTTGAGTTCGTATCCAGCTAGCGATGTGACAGAGATTTTCTTGAGTGTCAGGAGCCAACAAAACCAAGCTGACCTAAGCAAATTCACCTTTTATTGTCTTAGCAAATTGGCTTTTTTTGGCAGGTGGTCTCCATCACAGTGCAGCCCTTCTTTCAGTAAGGTCTGCCCAAGACAAATGCAAAGTAGTGTCCTTTTTGGGGCCTGTGTTTGTCCTGGCCTTGTGCTTGTTATTGGCCTTATAGGAGTCCCCCTGTTTACACTAGTTTGAATGCCCCCTTTAATTCACAGGAAACAGAACTTCTCCATCTCCTGGGTGTTCCTATACCAGACTTAAAACAGGTAAGCCTTTGCTTCAGGCTGCTCACCTCAATTGTTACTTAAGCTGCTTTCTTTGTCTCAAGCTGTTTTTGCCTGGATGGCAAATTCTGGGCATACCAGAAGAGATTCTCAAGTCAATTTTTCTTAGTCAGAAGAAGGCCTGGACTCAGAAAAGGAGCACTGGCCAACTCCAAACTGTATTGAGGACTGGATGAAGGAGAGGCAGGAAGGGGTCCTTGAACTTCTTGATTCTCCATTTTCCTAAAAATTTCAGTTCTTCAACTGACCTCCACATCTCTGAAGAATTGTATAGTCTTTTACGTCTCCTCCACTGCCTTTGTCTAGGGCAGGTTGGAACAATCAGTGATCCCACTGCACCACTCCCTACACCATAGGTCTTGCGGAACACTGTTTTTATGTTCCTCTCTTGCACCAGAAAGCTATGCTAGGGCCAGAATGACTGCTGCCTATGAGAGTGAGGGATAGGCCAGATTTCTTACCAGTAATTAATAAAATGGTGCAATTTATAAAACAACTCAGAGTACTAATATCTTGACCTAGAGGAGTTGCACTCACTCACTGTCCTTTCTTCCTAGTAGAGAATACAGAAGTAAGTCATGGGGTCTAAATACACCAATCACAGCAATGAGGGATCTGGGATCTTAGCAGGGGTAAAAAATCAGAATTCGAAAATGGATCCCTGGGTACCTTGAAGGTTTATGGAATTGCTCAAGGCAAGGTTCCAAGTATAGGCAATAGATGGGACTAAACAGAGCCAGTGTGCGCTTTAACATCTTATACTCAATCTCAGCCCTAACCTACAACTAGTTCAAATCTAGCCTATTACAGTGCCATATGCATTTTTCATTAATATATCCTAAATAAATATATAGGTATACGGTATTCTCATTCTAGTGTGGATGGCTATTTCACTTAAAAAGCCAATATCAAAATAATTTAGATAGTGAAAAATTATACTGATAAAAATACATTTAAAAGATTAAAATAATTTAAATACATTTTTAAACAGCTTAAATGCCAGGTTAAGTAATTTTTAGGAAAATACATTTATATTTTAAACATTTCAAGCCAGTCTCATGAAGATTGTTGGATATGAGTTAAAAATGTGCTGGGAGCTTTGCTGCTTTATAGAATATTGTTTTCTTCAACACAAATCCATACAAATAATTCCAGTCTTGTTAAAATTAAAAAACAATATCTGAATAATATTTAATTGGTATATAAAATACAAACTGTCATTTTACCCTGTAAAAAATGTCTGAAAATTCATAATTTACTTGCTTATCTAAATAGGCCCTATGCACAATAACAAAAGCACATTAATTACTAAACACTCTCCTTTTTAAAAATGTGTTTTTTTTAAAACATTAACTGTATATTTAGTAACATAAGCTTGTTAAGCTTTGGCAAAGTTTTTAAGGGTAATATTAATTTGAATGAAAGGAAAATACTGAGATGTAAACATTTTCACAACCTGCTAAATGTCAATTTGTACAACAAAATATTTTCAGAGAAAAAAGAGTCACATGGAAAAAATAAATAATCTTAAATAACCATGCACTCCCTATGAATCCCATTGTTGTGCAGATACTAGAAAAGTTTAATTAGCAATGCCGTTCTGTGCTGAAAGCTCCTAGTACTTTGATTTCATGCCTATAATTTAGACATTAGCATTCAAATCAGCCCACAACCTGTACTTTGGTATTTATTGAATGAATACCAATTAAATTGTTCAAAATAATCATTTTTATTACCTATAAAGTACCTGCCTAAAACTGAATATTCCCATGGAATTTTAAATACTTGATATGTTTGGATTTTACATATTCTAGAGGGACTTTCTTTTTATGAAAATGACTATAAAGCCAGTTTTCCCATTGTTGAAAGAAATTTCTCACTCCCTTGGCATTATCTTTGTGTTTTATGCAAAAAAGGTCAGCAAATCATGCTGTAAACCATTAACCTGAAGTCAATATATATTCACACCAATTTAGTAATTCATGAAAAGTTTCCAGGCCCTGATGCCTGTGCCTTATGCCCTGATGCACAAATATGTATTTTCTTTATTTTAAAATGACAGAAAATAGGTAGAAATTTCCGAAGAGAATCAGAATTTAGAATAGATGGGAAAAGCAAAAGGAAAATATTAAGAACAATTAAAGGAAGAGGTGCAGAAAAAAGCATAGAATACTAAAATACAATAATAATAAGAAAACATGATGGTGTTTTGTGATAAAGTTATATTTAGTACCAAACCTCTCTAGTATTTAACCAATTTGTTTCTGTGCTCAACATAGGAAGTGATAGCTTCAGTAATTTTATTATATTGGTCTGTTCTCACAAACACGAAAATTAAGGGAAAAGAGCAAAGAGAAAATTGTCAAGGCACACATCCAGAAGTTATATGCAGACAAAATTAACAGCAAAAATTAGACCTATCTGCCAGTTCTCTTTTATGAGGTATATGTCTACAATTTATAAAACTATTTCAAAAGGTATTTCTTTTTAATTAAAAAGCCATGGAAGCTTTAGTACCAAGTTATATCCCTTTGGCAGAAGCAACAATCCTAGAACATCATTTTCATAAAATTACATGCCACCATGAAGTTTATAAATACAAAGATTCCGGGAAGCGGGAGTGGCTCAGTCGATAGAGCCCCCGTTTACCATATGGGAGGCCCCGGGTTCGCTTCCCAGGGCCTCCTTGTGAGGGCGGCCCGCGCAGCCTAGTGGGCTGATGCAGCAAGCCCTCACAACAGGAAGCGGGTGTGGCTCAACCGATAGAGCCCCCGTCTACCATGTGTGAGGCCCTGGGTTCGCTTCCCGGGGCCTCCTTGTGAGGGCAGGCTGGCCCGCGAGGGGCTGATGCAGCCGGACCTCACAGCGAGGGGAAGATAAGCAGACACGGAGAAGACACACAGCGAATGGACACAGCAAGCACAAGCAGCAAGGGGGGGATAAATAAATAAATAAATAAATCTTTTTTAAAAAATAAAAATAAAAGCCAAATTAAAAAAAATAATAATAAAATAAATAAATAAATACAAAGATTCCTTCCAATGGCCTTATACCAAAGTTAACTCTGAGGAGATGATATTTAAAGGAGCTTTCTTAATAAATATGGTTTGAACATGTTTAGCTTACAATATAAAGCATCTCCAATTGCTAGGATTTTATTTATTTTAATGCCAGAATATTACTTATATCAATTCCACAAATATTTGTTAAACATCTCGTATGTCCCAACAACTATGCGAGATGCTAGGGACAAAACTGTAAGAAAAGTGAATTGAGTCTCTACTCTTATGTATCATAAAAGTCTACCAAGAAACACTGATAATTAAAGAGACATACATTTTTAAGTTTTATGACTGCTTGGGAAGCATAAAATGGGCACCTGTCATAATTGAGGTAGCCTTCAAGAAAGCTTCATAGAAAAGGAACTAGCTAAAACGAGGATTTTTAAAAAATAATGAGACCCATTTGTCTAATTTTACAAATAATACTGTTTGTGATCATTATATTTTGCATTTTGGGTTAAATTTTGTTTGTTTTGTTTGTTTTCAGAACTTATACATATCCATTATGAAGATTTACACCATAATGGAAAGTATTTAAAAAAAAGATGAAAATTTATTTCTAATCCTATATCCATATATAATTCAATATTGTCTTGTTTACATCTCTACAGCTATAGAGAAAGGCAGAAATATAGATAAATATGTAGACAGAAATAATTTTATCTAATTTAAATCATTTTTAGTGTGGTACTTTAATCTAAATGTATTACACTTATTTTTGTTTAAAATTTAAAAAATAAAGTGAAAAACATTGCTGAATTTCAGATAACTAATTATTCACACAAGAGTTCATGTCTGTAAGATTCTTCCAGAGATAATAAAAAATATTTTTTAAATTAAGACATAATCATCTTAATGACTTTTATAAAACTATAGTTCTTTTAACAGCAGTTTAAAAATTCACGGTAATAAAGAGAATTATCATAATTCTATTTGAATTTTTTAATAATGAGGAAATTGTCAGAGTTCTATTTGAATTTTCTAGTTTATTGTTTTTAGAGGCTTAAGTTAATGACTTCTAGGATATCATATAAATTATATTATAATGGTTAAGCATGTCAGCTCTGGAAACAATTTGCTTAGGTACAAATTTGAGCTTTGCTCCTTGAAAACTGTAGACCTTAAATAAATTATTTAGCCTCTTTCTGCCTCAGTTTCTTGTCTGTAAAATGTAGATAATAATAACATCAACCACAAAAGGTTGTGAAAAGTTTTTTAAATTAATATGGATAAAGCACATAGAAAATGCCTGGCAAACAAGGTAAATATTAAAAAAAATATTACCTATCATTTTAATTATTAAGGCTGCTTAAGATCTCTTTAAGAAGTGAGCACTTACTTATGACTACTTCTTCTATAAAATTAATTTATGTCTAACCTCAATTCTTTTTATCAAACCTTCATTTTTCTTTCCTTAATTTCTTATTTGGCTAGATTTCATCACAAAGAAATATTTTCAATGAGGTCTCACATGTATAATACTTATTAAGTGTATTTAATTATGAGAATGATTGTTTTCACAGTTGTATGAAAATCCTGGCATGTATAAAGTTATTAAGTCACAGAGTCTCCAGAAAGGTTTTTAATCCTTTTTCCAATGTGACCTAACTTTGAGGGCTGTCTTGGATAGCAATGAGATCAGCCAGAGCCACACATTTTAAGTGATGTGTGGCCTTGGGCCTTTATTCTCAAAGGTTCTTTCTTTATCTTGACTTTTCCCAGCATGCATCTTTTTGTTGATCTTAGATCTTTTTTTTTTTTTAATTGTGATGAGTTAGGTTCTTTAGTTGTCAGTTTAAGATTTTATTTATGGAAACTTTGCTTCTATTATACATTGGATATTTTTTCTTTAAAAAAAATTTTCAGAGACAACCAGCAAGATGGCAGCAGAGTAAAGAGCTCCTAGAATCAGCTTCTGCTACAGGGCAGT
>JAQZBX010051070.1:0-11968 GCA_029593785.1 Cabassous unicinctus | reverse complement strand
GGTAGCCATGTACAAAAGAAAAAGAGGCCCCTATCTCACACCTAAAGCAAAAATTAACTGAAAATGGATTAAGACCCTAAATATAAAAGCATAACCATAAAACTCCTACAAGAAAATACAGGAAAACATCTTCAGGATCTTGTGGTAGGTGGTAGTTTCTTCAACCTTAGACCCAAAGCATAAGCAACAAAGAAAAAAAAAATAAACCTTTTCAAAATTAAACACTTTTGTGCCTGAAAGGATTCTATCAAAAGGGTGAAAACACAGCTGACTCAATGAGAGAAAATATTTGCAATCACGTGCCCAAAAAGGCCTTATTATTGATTGTGGGGAAGAATCCTTGAGACGTGGAAGTCTAGCATGAGAACACAGATAGAGTGTCTGGAACGCCAGACATTTGCTCAAAAGGAAAACCTTGAGATCACTGTTTGAACTCTTGCTGGCACCAAGACTCAAAGATAAGATAACGATAGACAAAAAGTGTGAACTTTGCCTACAATAAACTCCCAAGCGATATTCAAGAGTAATTAATCACTGGTGGTGCTAACCTGAACTTTGCTCTGCTAATAAAAGCGCTTGGCTGTCTGTCCTTCTGGGCTAGTGTGGTAGATAAGTTCTGCTAGGCGCTGACCCCAGTTTTTCTCCTAAACTCTTTGTCTTGTCTTTCTTATATCGCGGTACCATTTGCTGAGTCACCCACTTTACAGGAACAATTGATGATATACAGAGATCATCCAACTTAACAATAAAAAGACAAACCACCTCATTAAAAAATGGGCAAAAGATTTGAAAAAAAAAAACATTTGTCTAAGAAAGAAATACAAATGGTGAAGAAACACATGAAAAAATATACAACCTCACTAGTGATTAAGGAAATATGAATCAGTGGACTCAATGGTATTCTGTTGTAGACATATTGGGATTCAAGCAATGGAAGAAATTATAACAGTGAGGTGAAGCCAGTGGCCACTAGATGCTTTCGGGGCGAGGAGGGGAATGGCAGTTGTAATACAGGGGCTTTTTCAGGACTTGGGGGTTGTCCTGAGTGACGTTGTGGTGACAGATATAGGCCATTTTAGAGCAGCACATACCATGCAGAACTGTGCGGGAGAGAGTGTGGCCTATGATGTGAACTGTGGTCTATGCTTAGTGGCAAAGTCCCAGAATGTGTATATCTGTTGCAGGTGATGTGCCACACTAATGAAAGAGGTTTATGTGAGATGTTATGGGAGGTATGGGAGGTGGAGATCACGGGAATCCCTATAATTTTTGTTTAACATATATGTAATCTAAGCATCTTTTAAAATATATATGAAAAATAAAATTAAATTAAATTAAAAAAAAACTACAATGAGATGTTTCACACCTATTATTCTGGTCTCTTAAAAAGTTGGAAAACTGTAATTGGAGAGGATGTGGATAGATAGGAACACTTATTAACTGTTGGTGCGAATATAAAATGGTACAGCTGCTGTGGAGGACTGTTTCACAGTTCCCATGGAAGTTGAATATTGACTTGCCATGTGACCTGGCAATACCATTTCTAGGTATATGACCAGAAGAAGTGAGAGCAGTGACACGAATAGACATCTGCATAGCAATGTTCATAGCAGCATTATTCATGAATGCTAAAAGTTGGAAGAAGTTAGGTGTCTATCAACAGTTGAATGGATAAATAAACTGGTGTATACACATGATGAAATATTTTGCAGCAGTAAGAATAAATGGAGTCATGAAGCATATAATAACATAGGTGAACCTGGAGGACATTATATTGAGTGAAGCAAGCCAAACACAAAAGTACAAATACTGTATGATTGCGCTATTATGAACTAAATATATTATGCAAACTTATGGAATTTATAATTAGAATATAAGTCACTAGAAAATAAAATGAGGGTAGAGAATGTAAAGCTGATGGTTAATCTGGCAGAATTGGTTAAAAGGTTGCTTGTAATTTTTTAAAGGAAATGAAATATTGAGAGCACATCATGGTGTTTGTGATTAGCAGAGCTATTATATAAGTATGAAAGTGGTTGAAAGGGATAGCCTAAGAACATTTATATTATTAGAAGTATAGCTAAATAATGTAATTTGGGACTGTATAACACAGGGAAATCTCATGTAAAATACAAACATATGTGATATTGTATATATGACTGTTTTTCACAAAACATATAAATGAATAAACTAGAGAGAAGGAAACAGAATACTAGCTATGTATGGCAGGGGAAGCATAGAGATATTGAGATGATTAATTTGTTTGTATATTTGGTTGTTTTGTTTTTTTTTTAGAAATGTTGCTGGAATAATGGAGATGCTCTAAGAATTATTGGAGTAATGAATGCACAACTAAGTGATTCTACTAATATCATTGATTGTATATTTTGGATGGATTTATGCTTTATTAATATGTATCAATAAAATTGATTTGTTAAAAAAGACAAAAAAGTAATGAGGAAGATCTCCAATAATGTTTGATTGCCATTTTAATGAAATTCTTGTAAAATGTTAACCCATTTTAAAAATAACTTATTTAATAATAATTAGGTAATAACTATAAGAAATCACTGATCAATATCAAATCCAAACAGTTATTTAAATTGGAAGCTCCACATAAAGGGAAATATCCAAATACCTTTGAAAAAGATGTACAATTGTTGATGAAAATGTTATCATTTCCTGGATACCAAAATAGTGGGACAATATACTTAAAGTATCAACAAAATAATTTTGCAATTAGGTAATTTATCATTTTAAGGGGAAGGCCAGAGTTCATTTTTTTAGTTATTGAATAATTCAGAAAATGCAATACCAATAAAATCACTAAGAATATTATTAGAAATTGAACATTTATTTAAGGAAAACAGGAAGTTAAAATCCAGATGTGAATTTAAATAAACAGGGATGGCCAAAGTATGAATTTCAACTTCTAAAATAGCCTGACGGACAGCAATTATTAATTAACAAATTTATTAATCAAGTAAAATAATACAAGAATCATGATCTTATTCATAAAATATATGACATATTAAGTGATTATTATGGGCTTAACAATGTAGAAAATGTTTTATATGCTAGTGCATTTTATTCAGACAACACTATAAGGAAGGAATTCATAGAATATTTCCCTGACAGTTGAGTAAACAAATAAAGAAAGAAAAAAGGCAACTTGCTAAGATCACTATCTCCAGGGAGAGGAGGGATGCCATAAGTACTCCATAACCTTCAGTCATATTTTTTGTTGTGGTGGTGGTGGTTACTGCTTTTTAAAAAATCATGTACATTTTCAAATATGGCCAAAAGAAAGAAGAAGAGTGTAATGATCCCTCATATACTATTACTTAACTTCAACAGTTAGAAACATGTGACCTATTTTGGTTCACCCAAAGCAACTTTTATGGATTATATCATATCCTCCACAAAGCTATGTTCAAGTCCTAATCCCCAGTCCTGTGTGTGTGAAGTCACCTCTAAATAGGGTCTTTGAAGATGCTATTGGATAAGGCAAAATTGAGTCAAACTGGACCTCAATCCAATCTGGCTAAGGAAAGGAAATTGGACAAGGAACTGAAAATCAGAGAAGACACAAGGAGCAAGATGGCCATGTTTCAGAAGATTCCTGGAAAGCCATCAGCAGAAGGCTGCAGACTTTTGAGAAAGCTTTCACTTGGTGATACCTTGATTTTGGAATTCTGTACTCCAAAGCTGTGAGACAATAAAATCCTGTTGTTCACATCAAACAGTTTGTGATATTTGTCATAACAGCCCACCCAAACTAAGATAGCACCTATTCCCCACATGCCAACTAAATTACTATTTCAATATATCCCTCATTAAAAGTAGAACTCTAATTCGTAAAGAAAAATTTAGTTATTACTTTAAATATATTATTAATAGTAATTCCTTAGTAGTGTCAAATAACCATTAAGTGTCTATTTACTCCTGTTTGTACATTTTTTCCAATCAGAATCCAAATAAGACCTATACATTTGGTTATTTTATCTTTTGTTTCTTTCTAAATCTTTAAAAAGTTCCCTCCTTGTTTTATTTTCTTGTAATTTAGTTGTTAATAAGACAACGCTTTTGTCCTACATAATTTTCCAATTTTTGGATTATTTAATTACAGACTCATAGTTACTAAACTTGTTCCTCTGTCTCTTTTATTTGCTAGGATTTGAACATTTGATACTTCTGGTTATATTGTCTTGCAAAGAAGGCAGGTTAAATATTGCACCATTTATTATGTAATATCTAGAAGACCATAATATCTTGGGATGATTTTCTCTATTAATGATGATACATTTAATCATTATGTTCAGTGTTTTTAATCTCTTCCACCCATTATAAAATTCCCATTAACATTTCACCTAATAATTTTAGCAGCTGTTGCTGATTATTGAGATGGTAATTTGACAATATTTGATTGTTTTCCTTCATTTTGGATGTATTAACTTGAAATGTTGTATAAATGATGACTTTTCTTCATCTATTATTTGGTTACACTGAAACACAGTCCACTGAGGCCTCATAGGTAATCATATTTCTTGTTTATTTTTTGCATTTTTGTTTTATAGTCGTTTCTGTATACCTTATTTTGTTTTGTCCTGTGGTTTATCTTACTGGAATGTTCACTAAAATACTGTTGTTTTAAATCTTATAAAATATTTACTTCTCTAGTAAAGCCATAAATGAAACATAGAGTTAGATTTACTTGTTTTATATTTCTTTCAATATTTAGGTTTTTATTTTCATCAAAGTCTGTTGATTATTATGTAAAATATTTACATGACTTCAGAATAAAAACTGCAAAATAAGGTACATAGAGAGAAGTAGCTTCCATAAATCTCTGGGCCACATTGGGGCCTCCCTTCCTTCATAAAAAATCATTTTCTTTTGATTTGGCATATCCTTCCATTTTAAAAAATATATTAAAATATTATATACACTGTTTAGAACCATAGTTTTTTTCACTTCATAATATATCCTAAAGATAACACCATAATGTTATTTCAAATAAATATATGTATATATACACAAACACATGAATTTATACACATATTTATTTACTTTTACTATTACATTGTATTGTAATAAAAGTTGTAATGCTGTATGTATGTGAACCTACATAGACACATTTCCAACTTTTTTATTGTAATACTAAGCTTTATTTTTAGAAAGGTTTTAGATTTACATTTACAGGAAAATTACACCAGAATTATAGGGAATTCCCATGTAACCCCACACATACACAACCAATCACATAGTTTCCTTTATTCACATCTTAGATTAGTGTGGTACATTTCTTAGAGTTAATGAAACCAATATTGAAGCATTGTTACTAAACAAAGTCTAGTTAGTTTACATTATAGTTTATGCTTTGTGTTGTATAGTTCCATAAGCCTTGACATATGTTTAATGTCATGTGTCCAACATTGCATCATATAGAAGAATCTCACCAACCCCACAATTTCCTGTCTTCTACCCATTCATCCCACACTTTCCCTTCTGAGCTACTGGCAGCCACAATCTTTATATCAATGTTACAATTTCTTCCATTAACACAGGAAAATAACTATGATAAGAAATCTATTTTGTTCCATGGTTATACTGCCCCTTTATGTTTGTTCATTCCTCAATCTTGAGTGATTTGGGATGTCTGCTCTGACTGCTTCAGGCTGCGAGGGAACTTAGATATTGTGGACAGATGGAAGGAATTTTTTTCCTTGCAGTTTTAGATAATCCTTATTTTGGGTGTATGGGACTTATCTAGCTTTATTTTGTTGGTTGTCTAGGGCAAAAACTAATACCTGGAGAGTAGGAGTTGGTCATTACTCTGCTGGGATTCAGGGCTCAATCAGCATATGAACAATCCAAAGATTAAAGTCTCTGAGAAATATACTTAACAGGTGTATTGAAAATTATTGGCTCAAATAAAAGGAGTGGAAGAACCATCATTAGGGGACTTATAATGAGTGTAACTATGTTATATTGGGGAAATAGATTATCATATATTCCCAAATAGTACCTGCGAAAGAAGTGTTGATTTCATGAGGCTGTATTCCTTGCCTCTGGTGTATGGACATCCCTAATGGCCTTGGGAGCAATGCTATTTGAGTCTTTGTTTACTGTGAAATGAAATCTGTCTGAGACCTTCATAAGTGTAACCTCCAGAATGACCTCCTAACACACTTTGCAATCTCTTAGCTGTAAAAACTCATTTTTATTTAATGTTTCGCTTCTTTGGCAAGGTCTTTTCCAAGTGCATCACTTGTTAGTGCTTGATAATAATCCCTCAGTGCCAGGGAGACTACTCCCTAGGAATAATGCCCTAAGTAGGGAGAAAGGTAGTAAGTTTATTTGCTGAGTATGGCTTAGAGAAAGGTCATGTTTGAGTAACAAATTGGTTTTCAAGAAGGAATTCTTAGACATTAATTATAATCAGGCTAAGTTTCATTTTTACAGGAGTAAGGTTCAAATGTAAAGGCACCAAATTCAAGGACTTGGCAAATAATCTTGTCTTCTTTTCTTACTCAGGGCTTATATATTCCAGAGATTCCTGCCATTTTATTTAAGATATTTGACATTGATCCTTTGGAATATTCCAAGCTCATATTTTTGGTGAAATGCATGGTCTGTTTTTATCATTGTTCTTATGTACCTGTAAAGAATCTCCACTTTGGAAGAGTATAATATACTGTAGTATACATTCTGCCTCAGTTCATTATATGTATGTTCAAGTTTATTAATTACAGTATTTACATCTTTCATATTTCTATCTCCGCTATTCTTTTGATTTTATAAATGATTTGTGATATGTGTGTGATAAAATATACAACTGCTATTTTATCTATTGATTTCTGCACCTGATGTATTTTGGTTTATTTTGAGGGCATTTTGTTAGCCTCAATTTCCCACATCCTGGATTTTTCATTACTGTTTTGTCAGGTGTATATAATTTGTTGATGGTTTGTCTTTCATTATATTTTAATTTTCCACTATATACAGTTTATTCCTATAACCCGAATTTACATTTCATTTTTAACTATAAAGGGAACAGCAAGAAAACAAAAGAAGCCAAACCAGTGTTGATAAGTACAAGCTCTACATTAGCCATACTTTGTGGTAACTATAACAACTTGCTGGTCAGTTGTAAAATACTCAGTAGAAATAATTAATGAGTAATTTGGAATATGGATTTATTCTATCAATACCGATGAACTTCAACGTAAGTGTGCCTTTTTTCTCACAATATTAGGTAACTACATTATAAACCCATCACCCTTATGAAAAAGTGTTCAAATTAAGCATTCTGAACAGAGAAATCCCTAAGAAATTTTCACAGTATATCACTTTAACAAATCTTGTAATATGGGGGTGGATGTGGCTCAAATGCTTGGGCATCCGTCTCCCAAATGGAGGGACCTGGGTTCAATCCCCGGGACCACCCAGTAAAAAAATAAATACATAAAAAATAAAAAGTCATTCTCTTTAAAAAAAAAAATCTTGTAATTAAAAAAAATGAATTTGTATAATGATAAATATTTGCGAGTTGCCATTTATTCGTATCATTTGAAAGCAAAAGAAAGAAGGTAAAATACCATCAAAGAGATATGTGTTTTTCTTAGGTTCTTAAATGTGGTTGAAATAGTTGTTAGAAAACAAGGGGATGACGTCATGTAATATTTGTCCTTCAATGTCTGGCTTGCTTCACTCAACATAAGGTCCTCAAGATTGATCCATGTTATCCCACGTGTTAGTACTATATTCCTTCTTACAGCTGAGTAATATTCCATTGTATTTATATACCACATTTTGTTTACCCATTCATCTGTTGATGGGCATTTGGGTTGATTCCAACTTTTGGCTATAGTGAATAATGCCCCTATGAACATTAGTGTGCATATATCTGTTTCTGTCCTTGCTTCTAGTTCTTCTGGGTATATAACCAGCAGTGGAATTGCTGTGTCATATGGCAGATGTATATTTAGTTTTTTGAGGAACTCCCAAACTCTCCTCCACAATGACTGGACCATTCTACATTCCCACCAGCAGTGGATGAGGGATCCCATTCCTTCACATCCGCTGCAACACTTGTAGTTCTCTGTTATTTTAATGGCTTCTAGTCTAATGGTTGTAAGATGATATATCATTGTAGCTTTGATTTGCATTTTCTTAATAGCTAGTGATGTTGAGCAGCTTTTCATGTGCTTTGTAGCCATTTGTATTACTTCTTTGGAGAAGTGTCTGTTTAAATTGCTTGCCCATTTTTTAAATGTTTTTTTTTTCTTCAAGATATAGGATTTCTTTATATATAGTTGATATTAGGCTCCTTTCAGATATATAGTTACAAAATATTTTCTCCCATGGGGTAGGCTGTCTTTTCACTTGCTTGACAAACTCCTTTGAGGTGCAAAAGGTTTTAATTTTGAGGAAATCCCATTTATCTATGTTTTATTTCACTTCTTGTGCTTTTGATGTGGCCTTCATGAAGACATTTCCTACTACAAGGTCCTGTAGATGCTTCCCTACTTATCTTTCAAGGTCTTAATGGTCTTGGCTCTTATATTTAGATCTTTGATCCATCTTGAGTTGATTTTTGTTTAAGGTGTGAGATGGTGTTCTTCTCTCATTCTTTTAGAGATGGATATTCAGTTCTCCAAGCACCATTTGTTGAAGAGGCCATTCATTCCCAGTTGAGTGGGCTTTGTCACCTTGTTGACTATCACATAATTGTATATGTAAGGATCTATATCAGAAGTCGCAATTCAGTTCCATTGGTCAATATGTCTATCCTTGTGCCAATACCATGCAGTTTTTACCACTGTAGCTTTGTAGTATGCTTTAAAGTCAGGTAGTGTGATTCCTCCAATATCATGTTTCTTTTTCAGTGTTTTTGGCTATTCAGGTCCTCTTGCCCTTCGAAATAAATTTCAGAGTTTTTCCAATTCAGTAAGAAATGCTGTGTTGATTTTTATTGGGATTGCATTTAATCTGTATATTAGTTTGGGTATGATATACATCTTAATGATGTTTAGTCTTCCTATCCATGAACAGGGAATATTCTTCCATTTATTTAAGTTTTCTTTGATTTACTTTACAAGTGCTATGTAATTTTCAGTGTATAAGTCATTTACATCTTTTGTTAAGTTTATTCCTAGGTATTTGATTTGTTTAGTTACCATTGAAATGGTATATTTTTCTTCATTTCTTCCTCAGATTGCTCATTACTGGTGTACAGAAATACTACTGATTTTTGAGCATTGATCTTATAGCCTGTGACTTTACTAAACTCATTTATAAGCTCCAGAATCTTTGTTGTAGATTTCTCAGGGCTTTCTATGTATAGGATCGTGTCATCTGTAAATTAAACCAACTCAGAGAGCTGGAGTCGTGAAGACAGGTTTACAGGAAATAGGAAGGGATTAAATGGTTGTAGCCAGTGACCATATGGGGTTAATCAATGATAAGGTGGATGTGAGTAGTTGTTCAGTGAAGAGATATGACAGGGGTGTAGGGATACTATTGGATTCAGTGGTGCAAGCTTGACAGGGGGTTAGAGTAGGGAGTATGGGTTGGATGGTCCAAGGAACTGGGAGGAGGGTTGGGGGAGGGAATAGATGAACACTGGGGATAGGTGGGTACTTGAGTGAAACTTCAATGTTGAGAAAACTTTATTGGCAATATGACAAGGAAGCATTACTAGTGTAGGGTGTTGAATGGATGGGGGCATTTGGGACAGGGCACACCTGGGATAGTCTTCTAGGGAATGTGCAAGTTATCATTTTGTCATAGTGTGCTGTATCACTGGAGGGAGACCCACATAGTGAATGGGTAAGTGGTGGACGCTCATGCTGGGGAAGCCTGATATGTTCTCAAATGGGGGTGGGGTGTTTCTTGAATGCATGGGCAGTTCATAATAGAGAAAGACAGACTAATGTGTCCAGGCTTCAGAATTGTTGCAAGTATCTAAGTTTCTTGTCCTTCAAGGAGTGAAGCCTTGTGGTCTCCATGGGCCCCGCGGGAAGAAGGAGGGAATAATAGAAGAGATTGAAGAGGGGGTATTTGGGGGCAATGGAAGAGTTCTGCATGATCATGCAATGATGGATACAGGCCATGTTAAATTTCATCAAAAAAATTATAAAAGTGTATGGTCTAAAATGCAAACCATAATGCAAACCATTGACCATGGTTGGTAGCTATGTATCAATATTTATACATCAGTTGTAACAAATGCACCATCCACATGTAAAAATATTACTAATAGGGAAGGGGAGAAAGGGGGAGGATGTTGGGCATATGGGAGTTCCCTATATTCTGTATGCAGCCTTACTGTGGCCTGGGTAGCTTTGCCACATTTTTTAATGGAACAGCAACAATTCCCCAAGTGCAGAAGCCATGTCTAGTGAAGAAGAATGGTTCATTTAGGGGCCCTTGATATTGATGACTGTGCTTGTGAGTCTTTTGGTCTTGAATCTGCAACTTAGCCTAGTGTTGGAGAGTGCCTAAGAGTTGTATCCTGAGAGGCTCCTTGTTGCTCAAATGTGGCCTGTCTCTAAGCCAAACTCAGCATATAAATGTGCTACCTTCCCCACAGTGTGGGACATGACACCCAGGGATGAACATCCCTGGCACCAAGGGATTACTACCAAGCACTTGCTGGTGATACAACTGGAAAAAGTCCTTGAATAAGAGGGGGGAAAGTTGAAGACAAATGAGTGTATATGGCTAAGAGGCTTCAGAGTGAGTTGGGAGGTCATCAGAGAGGTAACACTTAGGAATGTCTCAGCAAGATCTCATAGACTGCCAAGGTAAATACTACCCAGATAGTGGGGATCCTGAGGGCTCTGGAGATACCCAGGAACTAAGGTCATGGCAGATAGCTCCAGAGTTTGGTGCCTTGCTAGTGGCCCTACTTTGGACTTTGTGCTCCCGAGTGTGAGAGGGTTGAACTCAGATGTGAGTTTTCTACACATGTCTCTTCTATCCCTTTTAGTTGAACCTATAGTTGGTGCTGGAGTTGGTAGGTGTATGTCCATGAGACTTTAATCTCTGGGCTGTCCATGTGCCAGCTGGGCCCTGAAATTCAACACAGTTGAAATACCTACTCTTCAGTTGATTCGATTTACAGGACAACTAAAAAGGAGATGATGATGAACAATGACCATCCCAAGGAACCAAGTGTGTCTACAACTGCAAGCAAGAGAGTCCCATCCATCTGCCCCATGGGATCAAATCACCCTCTCAATTACAAGTGGAGTGGGCAACATCATCCCCGTATGCTCTGGATTGGGGAATGAACTATGGACTAAAGTAGACTTACTGGTATTCTACTATAGACTTATTGTGATTCTAGCAATGGGAGAAGTTATATCATTTATGTGGAGGCAGTGGCTACTGGAGGATCTGAGGGCAGGGAGAGGGAAAAAAAGGTGAAATATGTGGGTATTTTGGGGACTTCAGAATTTTCCAGAATGACATTAAAGTGACAGATATGGGCCAATACATATCTTGCCATAACCTACAAAATTGTGCAGGAGAGAGTGTAAACTATAATCCATGCTTAGTGGCAATGCTCTAAAATGTTTTCATCAATTTAATGAATGTATGACACTAAACGAAGATGTTAATATGGGAAAATATGGAAGGTGTAGGAAGTAGGGCATATGGGAATCCCCTATATTTTTATGCAACATTTATGTAATCTAAATACTTTTATAAATATATTATATATATATATATATATATATATATTGAAAAAAAAACAGTGGGATGAGCAACAGCTTCATTACTATTCCAGAAAATATTATTGAAGAAACAGAGAAACGATGAAAGTTTGGAGGAATCAATATTAAAACTAATTATTCAGTGTAAGTGGTCTTCAATGAGAGTATATAGTATTTGTAACAATTCTATTTTATAATGAAATATTCAAAGAACATCTTTATAAATGAGTGAAGGGAAAATG
>JAQZBX010051069.1:0-19480 GCA_029593785.1 Cabassous unicinctus | reverse complement strand
CTCTGACTCCCAGTTCTCATTCAAGTTCATGACAGAAGCCTTCCCCATTCCTGACTGAGTTCCAGTGTCTCCCTGACTGAATCAACTCATGAGGAAACATGAAAGGCAAGGAATGATTAAGGACCTGTTTTAAGTTTGAGAATGAAAAGACATGAAAACTAAATGCAATGTAACATTTCAGCTTTTTGGGGGATATCCCTGAAGGAGAGTGGGCATGAGGGTTGCATTTGATTGCTCATTTTGTTTGAAAGGAGAAACAGCCATATGTGTGATTGCATGTCAATTCCAAGGCTGAGGCCAGTGGTTTGGCTGGATGGTCAAGAATATGGAGGGAACATGACTGGAAAATCATTGGCAAGAAGGTCTGGGGAAATTTACTGAATGACATTCATGGATAAAAATATGCAGTGTTCTAAGGAGGAGGAGGGGAGTTTGTTGGACACCTTTCTTCTCCTGTATGACACTGTATTAGTCTCCTGTGGCTGCTGTAACAAATTAGACAAACTGAATTGCTAAAAACAACAAAAATTTATTATCCTTGTTGGTTAGCCCAGAATTCTGAAGGTAAGGTGTAGTCAGGGCCATACTCCCTCTGAAAGCTCTACAAAAAAATCCTTCCTTGCATCTTCTAGCTTCTGTTACCTCCCAGCAAGTCTTGTCATTCCTTGAATTGTAGATACATCACTCCAATTTCTGCTCCCATCATCACATGGACTTCTTCCTTGTGCGTTTATATTTGTCTCCTCTTCTTAAAATTCAGTCACTGGTTTTAGTTTATTTTGTATTTGAGGCTTATGAAGTTCAGGTTAATCATGGGAACTGCATGAATATTATTCAGCCACAAAAGGGAATGAAGTACTGATATGTGTTACAGCATGGATGAACCATGAAAACATTATGCTATGTGAAAGTAGCCAGAAAAAGAAAGGACATACACTGTTGATTCACATGAAATATCCAGAATTGGTGAATCCATAAAGATAGAAAACAGACTAGTGTTTGCTGAAGGAAATAAGGAATGACAGCTAATGAGTATAGGCTTTCTGTGTGTAGTAATGAGAAAACTCCAGAGCTAGAATGTGAGAATGGCTGCACAACATTGCGAATATACTTCATTCATCTGAATTGTTCACTTTTAAATGGTTAAAATTGCAAATTTTATGTTCTTTGAATTTTACCAAAATAAAATATATCTTTAGGATTCATTCTGGAATAGCCTCATTATTAATTTCTGTCTGGTTTTGCTTAACACCTTTTGAATGTTTGTTCTTTGTCATTTATACACTTATTACTTTTCATCTTCCCAATGAACTGACCCTTTTTTTCTTAATGAAATATGACTTTTTATCTGGAAAATTTTTCTTCTAGAAAAATATTTTTATCTGATATTAATTTTGCCTCTACAACATTCTTATGTTGATAGTGTGTAAGGTATATATATATTCAATGAATTTCCTTTCAGTCAGAGGATCTTTATAATTAAACTGTGTTATATATATACATAATAGTTGTATTACATTATGTTCTTCTCTTCCTACCTTATTTTGGGTTGTTTCTATACTTTTAGAATTTTTTTTCAAATTCTTCTGGATTTTTCAGACCTGTACATTTTTGTTCATTATTGGTTTCTCTAGGGATTTAAAATTTAAATTTTAAAATCATTCACAGTCCACGTAAGCTTAATATTGCAACACTTCATGTAAAACACAATAAACTTCCAACAATGCAGGTCTATATACCTCATACTTTGATGTATTTGTTATATTTATTTGTTCTCTCTATATATAAACATATGAGATGTTACCATATTGGATTACTCAATTTTATGTAATTTAACAAATTGGTAAAATTAAATTTTCTATTAACCCAGATGTTTAACATTTCTGATCATCTATAGTGTGGATTGAGTTTCCATTTGGTATCATTTCTCTTAACCTGAAAAATTTCACAGTGCGGGATGTGATGATAAAAAATGATCATTTACATTAAAAGAGCTTTTATTTTGCTCTCATTTTAATATATAATTTTATTGGAAAAGAATGTGTAGAGACCAGCTAAAATTGCAATCCTCTTTGGCTTCATCCCTCTCCTCTTTCCACCACACCCTCACTGCTTTCCCCTAGTATCACATGAATTCTTGTCTTAAGAACCTTTGGTAACCTTATCTCAGCTACCTATGGCTCTTTTCCTGAGATTCCTCTGAGTCAATTGATGGTGAACATTTCAATTATTTCATAATATTTCACATATCCTCAGCACTAATGTACTGAGAGGTGGATATTTTCTTAGTTCAGTTTGCAATGTGGAGGAGGAAGTCTCTTGAAAATCTTCTTCAATAATTCTTACAAATTTGGATAAGAAAGTCCCTAAAGTTTTAACCTAAAAATAAGTTTGCTAAAAAGCCAACAGTTGGAATTATATATTCTTGGCATGAGGAAATAATTTGTGATAAGAGCATCATTAGGTAATACATGGCATTCGGCCTTCACAGTTATCAGGCCTGTGTCAAGAGAAGGAGGATGCTAAATAGGAGAAGAAGAGGAAGGAATGATTGCACATATGAGATGTCACTGGGAAGACTCTTGAAACAAAACTTTCATTTTTACAGCATTTGAAGTATGTTGACCTATGTAGGTGAGCACAGTTGAGGGAAATTTAAGATAAACATTGTCATAATAGGGAAAAGTTGTCTTTTCAATTCTGGATATTATACTAGTACTTATATATTTTCTTTTGTTTAAACACACAATTTTACTTTAAAGAGAAGGTACTCCTTCCCTATCGCTTTGAAAATTACACAATTTGGATATATACCAATGTCTATTTAATATACAACCTTCGAAATAAGTTGTTCTTACAAAAATTGAAAGAAAAATATTTGGAAATTGAGCTGAGAATACAGGATGTTGTTATAGGAATGTAAATATAAACATAGAACAAAAGAGAATCACCATCCATAACAATTAGTATTTAAAATGCAATTTATTTTCAAATTAAAAATTCTTTGAGTTCATGATACATAAATTTTCAAATGTCTCTGCTATTTATAACTTTTACAATGTGTGTTCCATGTAGGAAAGGCCACAGGTACAAGCACAAATGAATTTTCAATAACTGTTTTTGTTGTCCTGGCTTTATTGGTCTATGTTGGTTGTGATATAGGAATGGAATGTGTGGATTCACTACAGAACAAATAGTCAGGGAGCCTTTATCACCATTGCTTGAAATTGAAGGAGAAAAGAATGGACGCAGTGGCTCTGAACCTGGAATGTTGGTGAATGCAAAGATATGGGATCCATCAGTAATGTCACAAAAAGAAAGATTTCCAATAACCATATTCAGGAAAATCCCCACTTGATGTAAACAGGTGTTCACCCAGACTGCAGTGGATGGCTTAGCGCTGGCTGAGAAAAAATTTCCATCTCTCGAACCCAGAGTCCAGAAGTCATAATCTGAAGACTAAAGAATGATTCCGTTTTGGTTAACAGATTCTTTAAAAATACCCAGATCTCATTCTTTGCTTGTTCCCATATCCACCTCCCAGTAATGGCAGCCAGATGTGAACTGAGGAGAGCATAGCTGAATCTCTCAGCACATTCTTTATGATTCTGTTTATGTCTACATTGGACACCCTTCAGGTCCTCAAAATGATTAAGAGGTTATTGGCTGAGTCAACATCCAAGGTCATATTCATTGTGGAAGAAAAATGAGACAGTTAGCAAAAGGACAGACTATACATCCACTCCATATTTTTTACTGAAAATGCCCAAATATAGAGTTGAATTATATTCCTTTAATTCCTTTTTTCCTAAAGCAAAATTTTCCTGAGTAAATTCAACTAACACTATTGACTAGTTCAAAATATACTATGTTTTATAGCAGAATGGGCCTTTTATTCACAGTAGGGGTTCTGTTTGTATTAAGCTATATGTTTATTTGATTCTTCTTCTCTTTAATGAATAAGATCCATGAAGGAGGATACCATCACTGTTGTTTGTTGTTTGGCTCTTCTGTCCCTTCTATTTGAACCTATAGTTAGTACTAAAATTGATAATTGCATGCCCAAAGACTTAACTCTTTGGGCTATCAATGTGCCAGTTGGGCCCTTAATATCAACAGAGTTGCAACCTACTCTCCAGTACATTGGACTCACCCAGGACAACTAACAAGGAGATGATGGTGGACAATGACCATTCCAAGGAACAGAGAGTATCTGCAAATACAAGCAAGATATCAATCCAAGACCTCTCTCAATTAGAGGCAGAGTGGCCATCTCCATCACCAAATCCTAAGAATTAGGGAATGACTGAAGGACTAGAGTACACTTATTGCTATTCTAGCAATGGAAGAACCTTTATCACTGATATGTTGGCAGTGGCTACCTGAGGATCTGAGAGGAGGAAGAGGGAAAAAATACGTGTAATATGGGGGGCATTTTTAGGACTTGGGAATTGTCCTGAATGATGTTGCAATGACAGATACAGGTCATTATATACCTTGTCATATTTACAAAATTGTGCAGAAGAAAGTGAAAGCTGCAATGTAAACTATAATCCACCCTTAGTGGCAATGGTCCAAAATGTCTTCATTAATTGTAAAAAATATACCACACTAATAAATAATGGTAATGTGGGAAAATGTGGGAGGGGTAGGTATTGGGGCATATGAAAATCCCCAATATTTTTTATGTAACATTTATGTAATCTGAGTATCTTTTAAAAAATTAAATAATATATATATAAATTAATATATATGATAGTACACTCCCTATCAAAATACAGATATCATTAATGAAGAAAAATTTATTCTATTTATTATAAAATAATGTTGAAATATTACATTTTCTTTTTTCTTTGCCATTCCATTCCCAATCCAAATTGGTGTCTGGGTAGTTGCATTGTAGACCTTAAAATTGCTATTGTTATATTAAAATTTAGAGTTAATACTAGGAGGCCTGAGGCAATGGATTATCTCTGGGTTAATGTTATTCAATATTCAAAGTACTCATCAGCCAGCTGTGGCTACCGTTTTAGACAACACATGTCTAGGGCATGACCAAAATATATTTTCTTTGAAATATCCACTGCATTTGGGTCTAATCTACATTCAGAAGTGAGAACAACTGGTGTCTGTGGCACATAGAAATTTTGGGTGCTAGAGTTGCACCAATGTCTGTATTTAATATTGAACTTTTGAATAGTTGTTTATTCCAGGGCCCACTGTGCGAAGTTATACAGATTCTACACCTTGGAATTTCAGCAACCTTGGGTTCATCTGTAGAACACTTTTCAGTTGGGGCTCCAGTTCTTCTTGGAAACCAACTCCCACATCTGGCTATTGAGTCTGATGTCATTCTTCTGTGAAACCACAGTACAGGAAGGACACAACATACCTTCTGGATGGGGCTCCTTCTGCAGTGAATTGATGTAGTTCATGCAGCAGACATATCCACTTTTTAGGTATACTGGGTTTTCAAGATAGGTCATGCAGATAAGACATCTACTTGCTTCTTTAAAGAGTTCAGGCATGTCCACTGTCTGGAAAACTCTGCATGAGGATAGAGTTTACATAAATTGAATGACCTGGGATGCTTGCATCTACATTCATACAGTTGTCATATACCTTCTATGTGCAATTATTAGCACCAGGTAATGAAATTACAATGTACTTTCAAAGAAAAAACTCATGACCTTGAACTTCTGATATTTGGAATCTAGTTGGAATGAAGAATATAATTCATTATTTGCCATTAGGTGAAGTCATGAAAGGGTCTAGACCTGGGGTGTCCAAAATTGTAGGCATAAAACTCATGTGGTTTATGAACAAGTGAAAATTCACTTGATCTAAATTGAGTTGTGCTGTGAGTGTAAAATACAGATTGGATTTTGAAGATGCAGTAAGGAAAAGAGAATGTTAGCTATCTCATTAACAACTGGCTATAATCAATTACATATTAAAATAATAATATTTAAGAAAGTAAATTAATTTGACTTGTTTCTATTTACTTTTCTAATATGGCTAGATAGAAAATTTATAATTACAAAATTTATAATTACAAATTTCTATTGAACAGTGCTGGTCTAGACTCAGAGACCACCCAAATATTCCCACAACTGGTATGACTTGGATGTAGCAAAAACCCATAGCAGCAGCTGAGAGTTGAAGTCAGTAGAGATGCTCAATTCACCATCTGGTAGAGTTGTCTAAGCTATGATTTGATAAAGAAAACTAAGACTATATAATTTCTTCTGCCTGAGTATGTAAACTCAAGGTTCTGTCTACTATTCCTAGAGCAGTGGGCCCAAAAGTCTCAAAGCACATATTGTGGGTGACATTGAGTTGGACCCAAACCACACTTGCAGAAATAATAAATTATCAATTGCCTGGTCCTTGTTCTCTCATATCTGCCATTTTTAGAAATTTAAGAAGAAAAATTGGAATTAATTAGGGTTGCTCTCACCACTCCTCCTCTAAGATCTCCTCTGTCTACAGCTGCTTCCATTTGTCAGCTCAGTTCTGAAGTGAAATCCGCTGACAAAGGGCTTTTATACACAACAGTCCCTGTTCTCACCTTATATCCTGCCTCTCCACTTTATTTGATCAAGTTCTGATTTAATCATGGAATACATGATGACATAGAAAGCTTATTACAATGGAGATAATTTTGTTTTGAAGTTATTTTTCCTATTAGTATGAACAAATATTGCCGTGTTGTTATCATTCTAATTTATATTTTAAACATAATTTCTGTTGGTAGTAAGATTTGGTATTAGGACATAAACTTTTAAAACAAAATATTTGGCATTGACATTGATCCTTATTAATAGAATCAGTTTCAAATAGATGGGTTTTTTTTGCTCACAAAATAAAATTTCCCAGCATTTAGATCGAGGAAATTAATTAAACTTACTCAGAAGCAGTTCCTAAAATCACACTCAGTAAACTGAAATAATCTCATCAAAAAACCTTTTTCTCCAAGATTGTGAAAATTCCCTTTTAGAAGTTTGGTAAATAAAATGCCAGACTATTCCCTGACAGTCAGCAAGTCAAGACCCTGTGTTTATCAATCCAAGTATCAAAAGTAAAATATATTTATTATTATATTTCTTATATTCATAGTATTTTCTCCATCTGACATGTTTTAAAAATGATAAAGGGTCTTTTAAAAATATCGTTGTCATTTTCTTCAAAAAAAAAAGATTTTTCATGTTGCAAACATCTCATTAGAGTTCATTCTTATGGCTTGAGGAGAGAGAATGAAAAGTTAGAAGACATGGGGGAAGCGTTAGATTATATTTGCATGATTAAATTAAGCCTTTCATTCACAAGGTGCTCAATTGCTGGATTTTGCTGGGCACTCATGATTTGAAATAGAAAGGATAAATGATCCTAAATCTCAAAAGCTATTGTTTCCCTTAGACAAAGTGAAAAACACAAACCTCTAACAAATATACACAATATTTTTTTAGAAGTACTTTAAATTTTCATTTGTCTTTTGCTTTAAAATTACAATTATGTTTCATATGTACCTAGTATATATATGAAGTATTTATTTCTCATCATCACTTTAAAAACTTTAAATTAATTTATTTTATAATGACTTTTAGGAATTCTCCCTTTTGGGAGAGCAGTTATTCTTGTGTTTATAATATCGTTGACTTTTGCTTATGGAGGATTGATCTCTAATGTCTTTTCCATTTATTTATTTTGAGCGGATCATGAGCAGAAGTTATATTTTTTTCTAATATCAATTCAGAGAACTTGTGGAAAAGACCAATGCAGTGGTTAGATTTTTGCCTTTAGTAAGTACCCACCAAATATCCTTCAACCTGGAATTGTATTCATTTCATTTTTACTTCTTTGGTTCAGTTTTGTTTCATTAAGAGAAAATTAAGCTTCCAAGTCAATTTGGAGGGTTCATTTACTTACAATATTCTCTACAATTGAGACTTTGAACAGAGATGAGCTTGCCTACCTTCCCCTGGGACAGCGATAAATCTTTTCTTGCCTGTTATCCTTGGCAATTCCTAGTTTTAAATGCTTCCTATGTTTGTGTTTCAATATCCCACATAGCTAGGGTCAAATTCTCCATATCCTGCCCTTATTTATGTACCTGTTTATCCTGTCCCTATTTATGCTCTTTTACAAAAGGAATTTGAATAGGTTTTTTTCCCCCACAAAAATTATCTCACTGTTGATATGGATAATGTTTGCCATAAATTGGTATATAATTCAATATTGTTCCAGATAAATTTTGCTACAGAGTAGTAGGAGTATTTCATAGATGAAGAAAAGAAACCTGGATGATACAAAATGTTTTTTTCCACAGAGTGTGTGTCAATTTAGTTTTTACAGCCATGCTTTTAACAGAAATTTGGCCTGGAAACTTAAATATCATTTACTTTTTTGGGGGGTGAAGGTTTGAACGCTTTGTATCAACATTTAATTTTTTATGATAAAATGACATGTTTATCACATAATAAAAGGATTATCACAATTATTAGTTGAATATAGTTTCCTCAGGCTTTTTCTATCCAAATACAAAAATGACTGACATTTCCTTCTGAAATGGAATGTTCAATTTTTTAATAATTATTCATTGAAAAACATTCTCAGAAAGAACAGCAATTCAGCTGTGGTGCTGCTGTGGTGCTGTGGTGTTGCTGTGATTTTTAGGAGCTAGTTGGACAGCATAGTAACTAAGGAATACAAACTGCCAGGAAATGAAATCAAACTTGAGACAAGTCCATGGTACCAACTTTGGTGCAGAGGAACAGGATCTCTGCTTGACCTTTACTTGCATAACATAAAACTACTAGAGCGGCAGCCTAAATGTGGAATGGAGTGGAGGGGTAAAGAAAAGAGTAAAGGGAATTGTCAAATGGGCATGTGCTGAGGCAGCCTGGAACCTAAAACCGGACTCCTTTCTAGAACTTAGGTATCTTGGCTTTGAAATTAAGCCTAATCTTAACACTGGTCAGAAGGCTCTGATTTGGCCTTTCTGGAGTTATAATGTGGTCTCCTCACAATCAGACAAATTTAAATAATCTTGTATAAACAGCATGTTGGGTGGGTTTTCATAGATTCTTCACCAGGCTCTATAATGATTATGGAGCTCTCTGAGAACTAGATCTCACCATAATATTTGATATCTACAGGCACTTAACAAAAACACACAATGGCACAAAAATCAATTCTCCCTATTGGGAACATTTAGCTACTTCAATACATTCCACAAGAACCTCCTCAGTGCCTGCTGTGAATTATGAGACTAAACCAGCCTACTTAACCTAAGTCATGATATAACTACTATGACTTCTGGACTTATTTTGTTGACTTCTCAGGTACGCTATTGTCCTCCGAAGTATTAAGAAGTTCTGTTTTCAGGAAATCAATTTTGTTCTGTGTAATTGAACTAAACCAGAGGGTGTTCAAAGAGCTGTAGATCTATGGCTCATAGAGCTTCTGTCACCACCAATTAGATGCTACATTAGTCGACTGGTTAGTCATTCTTTTTTATTTATTTATTTTTGTTGTTAACTGTGTAGTGTATGCTTCTTCTTATCAAGTAAACATTAAGCAACAGAACATATATGAAGAGCTGTGGAGTTCTCCCTGCATTGAAAAGGCAAAAATGGATACATGGCACAGCTCTGAGTCATTGATATCCATGTGGTTCTCAGCATTATTGGCTCTGGAGAACATGCTATCCATGGCCTCAAGGAAATATGTAAGCAAGGCAGAATGAAATAAGTATCTTTCAACAGATGAAATGTTCATATTAAATAAGTAAAGTTATATTAAGGGTTTATACTAGTCCTTGAATATCCATAATAACTTCATGGGGGGAAAAGGAGAGTAAATGAGACTTAAGCTTTCCAAGGACTATTTTTCAAATACTTTGAAATCTTCAGGAGGTCAAATAAAATGAGAGCTTGAGTCTATAGAAATGACTCTTCTCTATGGCACCAGCACAAGATGATAGTAATTCTCAAGTTTAATACATTATATATAATACTATAAAATTAAGATTTATATAATAAAATTATTTTGGGAGAAGAAAGGTTTATGCTTTAGTACTCCAACTCTAGTCATTTTGGCAATAAAGCACACTGAATGAAATGTCTATGAAAACAGAGCAAAGAAGTATCCTAATTGACAAAATAGCTGTTACATGCCAAAGACATGTCTGATGTAATATTTCTGAAAAAACATGGAATATGTAGATTCCAAAGAAAAAGCTGCCTCTGATATTTGTAAAAGGATCTAGTGGTGAGTAACCACTGTAAAAACATTCACTGGTGAATATTATATTTTTACCACTATTTTTTATCTGTGCATAATATTGAGAACATGGCAAAGAAAGGCACTGCTTTCTACATACACTTTGTTTTTTGGAAAAGTGAGGGATGCTATACACCTACATCAATAATTTGATGAAAGCCCTCCTCCAATGGTTATCCATGTTGAAGAAGGTGGAAACCTCACAGAAAACTAGTAAAGTATCATCCATAATGAAGTTTCTTTGTCTTAAAGCTTTGAGATTGATAAGAGCCACATAGCCAAAACCTTTCAGGTTCCATGGCATTGTGTGTCACTGTAAAGCAAGCAGCTCTGGTTTGGCATCCATTATATCTTTGTGGTTTTGTCTTACAGGTGGTTCAGACTGATCTATAATTGTAAGATTTATCACACCCAAGAAGGGCCAAGGGCTGTTATACTCTCCTTACATTGTGTAGATAAAGAGGTATATATAGTTTACAAAGTACTGAACAGTTGGTAACTGAATTTGCAGGCACTTGAACAATTTGCGGCCAGGTTTGCCAGTGTAGAATCCAGGGTTATTAATGCCAACAGGTTTCTCTTCTTTGTGAGATTTCAGATGCATCCCAAAGTTGCCAGTCTTCCAGATATAAATCCCATAACACTGCTGGTCTTCTGTTTCAGCAATTTTGTCTTCAAGCATTCAAATGGGTTTCTTTGAGTTCACCTATATATATGCTCTGAGTTTCCATTTTAGCCACTAGCACCTGGATTTGATGGTCTTGTCTTACATGGTGGCCCTGTAACTTCTGAATGCTTTCTTTGAAATTTTGGACCTCTGTGTGACACCCAGAGGAAACACAGGACAGAGAGTCAGAATCATACAGGAGTATACCACATTGAGGTATGGGAGTTAAAGCTAGGTTTAAATTCTGAAGAGACTGGATCAACATTTTCATGTGTGAAATGCCAAAGATTCCTCTGCATCTTTTCATGGCAGCCAAAAGCACTGAATGTGCATGGAAATTGGGCTGTAGGACAGTCTAGACCATAATGATTAGGCACCTGTTCTCTGATGAGTGTGTTATTGCACATTTCACAGATGACATTTGCCAAAGGATGGTTCTGGTTATGGAACTCTTTATCTTCAAATTCCATTGACACAGCACAGTTCACACAAGAACTGTCCCTGTAGACACACCTTGAAAATGTGAATATTAAGTGTACATTTTGAAAGGGATGTTGACATTGGTGAAAATCCATTAGAGGAAACTCACAATGTGCTTGATGTTCCTGTAGATACCTGAGTTCCAAACCTGTGCAAACAGGCTTCAATAGGACACTTCAACATCAGAGAAAGAATCTCCCATTTTGCAAAATTGTGAGGAAACAGTTGATTTTCCAGTAGTAATTCATCAGACATTTGAGACCTGTATCCCTTATTGATTTGATGATGCAGGCTTTGTAGAACCTACGGACGAATTTTGTTTTCACGGCTTCCCATAATGCCATCAAACAGATGGGGCAGTCATACTTGCTTTCTATGGGTGAGTCAAACTCCACATCACATCACTTCTTTAAATGAGCTGGAGAGGCTCCCTGTGCTGGTACTTCCACTTATGCTGGCTCCATCACTACAGGTGTTGGGGATGGCAGCACAATTGTCATTTTCTGACTGGCTGTATCCACAGCTGTCTTCAGCATTTAGCAGACTCACAGTAACTTGATTAGCAATTGTCCACTTATATCTGCTGGGCTGATGAGCCAGGAAGGCAGGGCTCCACTGGTCCACTGGGTTCTACTGGGCCAAGTCACCAGGAGAGGATGAACACTGCATTCAGAGCCCAGGGAGCCTGGAAGACAATCTCCCAGTACAAAGTCTCCTGACATTGCATCTGCAGGCCAACTGGAGCTCCAGATGCAGATGCCCAGCTTCCAACTTCTCTGCTTAGTGGGACCTCTAAATTTAACTCTTATTTCTTACCAAATGCTTGGTGTGTGTAGCAGATAGAAAAGTGTCCTTCAAAATTTTAATTTCATCTACAACCTAAGAATTTGATTTTATTTGGAAATAGAGTTTTTGCAGATGTGATTAGTTAAATTAAGATGAGGTCATACTGGGATTGGGTGGGCACTAAATCCAAAGACTAGTGTTCTAATAAGAAGAGGAGAGGACACATAAACACACAGGGGAGAAGTTCTGTGAAGACAGAGGCAGAGACTGAAGTGATGTGTCTATAAGCCAAAGAATGCCAACTTTGGCTGGAAGCCATGAGAAGCTAGAAGAAGCAAGGAAGGATTCTTTTTTAGAGGCTTCAGAGGTAGATGGCTCTTCAAGCACCTTGATTTCTAACTTCTGGCCTTCAGAACTGTGAGAGAATATATTTCTATTGTTTTAATCCATCCAGTTTGTTGGAGCCCTCAACTTTCATTAGTTGGTATCTACAGGAACTAAGCACTCTCCCTGCTCCCGCATTTATTTGTTTATTCATTCTTATTAGTGTCAATGAAGACTCATATGTTCCTATGTTTTTCAAAGGGTTGTATTCTGTTACTGTTATATTTAATTGTATGGTCATGTTGCCCCATAATTGACCATTGAGAGAGCTGTAAATTTCTCATATTCTTTCACAGGAAGATGTTCTAGGCTTGTCTATGCCAGCACAGATGGAGCTCTGGTATCAGCCATTTCACCATGGAATACTGATTCTTTTTCAAGGAGACTGGCATGTGGAAACCAAGATCTGGTATTAACTGTGCTTATTGCAACCAGTATTAGCTGTTCTCATTGCTCTTTGGCCCTCTCAGCAGGCAGAACTAGTAATCAAATGGATTTCCTACACACACACATATACACACTCATCTATATCTGTCTATATTGAGCTATTATAAACCCAGTTATTCACAGTCCTTCTTATTCATAAACAATCCCTAGTATTCATTCTAGCCTTTGACTCTTCAATGTTTTGTAAGTAATTCTTCCATCAGTGAGAAATATATTGCTTCAATATATTTGATTATTTGTTCAAACTATTTGCATACATACTCAAGGAAACCAATTTTATAACCACACCCCCTATGTCCTTTGACTGCCATCTTCACATCCCTCCAGCATCCTCACATCCCTCCACATCCACAAGGGTATATTTTTCTCTCTAAAGAAATCTCAGATGAAAAGGTGACAGTAGGTTCTATTCATGAGACAACTGCATGTTCAGTGAAGTGTCAGATAAATATTGCTGAGAAGGCAAACATTCATCTTTTTAATAATTAAAATTTCACAGGAATTTATACATGTTAATACTACATACATAAAAGTTAAGTTATGAAAATGAGGTATAATTTCTCCTTCATCCAGAAAGTATCACATAATGACTCCTGAAGAATCAAAATATTTTATTTAATTCATAATCTCTGTAAAACAAAAGGCTAGCTGGTAGTGGTTGCACAGATCTACACAGATGATAAAATTGCAAAGAACTGTACACATACAAACATGAACACACACACAAATACTGTTAAATAGGTAAAATCTACTTAATCTCTGTAGATTGTACCTAGTTCTGAAGACAGTTTGACCTTCCTTTGTCAATGAACAGATTCTTTGCAAGCACCCAAGTCTCATTCACTGTTTTTTCCAAAGACCACCTTCTAGCAATGGCAGCCAGAGGTGAACCAAGGAGACCCAAGGACACTATACATAGCTGAATCTCTCAGCATACTTTGTTGAATATGTCCAATTTGGATGCTCCACAGGTCCTCAGAAATGGTGAAGTTGTTGATGACTGTATCCACTTCCAAGGGCATATCCACTGTGGAGGGAAAGCAAATAGTTTAGCAAATAGGCAGGGTGCATGATCCAGTTGTAGAAGTGACCCAAATATCCCTTTTTGATTTAAGCTGCTGTCTCATTTTTCCAGGGCTGCTATAGTAAATACCACAGGGTAGTTGACTTAAACAAACAGGAATTTACTGCGTCACACAGTTCTGGAAACCAGAAGTCCAAAGTCAAGGTTTTGGCAGGATCATGCTTTCTCTGAAGTTTGTAGCATTCTACTTGTGGCTTGCCAGCAAGCCATAACTCAATCTCTGCCTCTGTCATGTGGCTGTCTGTTTCCTACTCACTCCTGTGCCCAAATTTCCTCTGCATATAAGGATTTCAGACACAGTGGATTAAGGTCCACCCTTATTCAGTTTGGCTTCATTTTAATAAGACCTGTGAAATGAGTTCATATCCACAGGACCAGGGGTGTGGACATGAACAACTCTTGGTGGGGGACATGATTCAATGCAAAACAGCTGCTTTGTTTTTCCTCATGCTCCAGTCAATAAAACTTTTCCACAAAAATCATTCTTGAATTCTTTAACTAGGAATCACTTACATATGTTAACATGTTCCCTGTTTCATCATATTTAACTACTCAGTAAACATTGGTAAATGATATAAACAACACAAGATATATGGAAGAGTATCATTTTTAAATATTTGCAATTTTTTTCTTCCTTTTTACTGCCCTTTTCTTTTCCTAAATTGATCAGTTAGATGCATATTGGTATCACAGAGTTTTCCCCACAGCAGTCTAAGAAAAAATGGCAAGATTATGACAGATATCTTGTAAGGAAATCAAGAATAGAGACAAAAAGATATCTTCTCTTTTAAGAGATTCATCTTCACACTGGGAATGTGGAGGGAGACTGGTTATGGCAGTAATTTAGTGCTGCCAAAAGAAGGGATTTGTGGATTGACAGCCTGCCCAAATAATAGATGAATTGGAGGAAACAAATATGTACTGGTACTTAGTGAGGAAGGGGGCAGAGAGGAAATGTTCCTTACCTTGGAATTTCTCCCTCCTTGTGTTCATATGTAGAATAGTTCTCAGATAGGGCTCCAGTTCCTCAGTCTTGGACACCAGCTTTCTCAGCTGCCAGTTGTGCCTGACATTGATATTCTGAGACACCACAGGGCACAAAGGGCACATTAAAGAATCCACATAGGGCCCTTCTGATGTAAATTGATGCAGTGGTCCCAGTAGATGCATCTACATTTCAAGTACACAGGTTTCTAAGGAAGTTGAGGCAACCAGGACATCTGTTTACTTCTTCAGTGTGTGTAGCTGTGGCTGCTGCCTATTTGTGGGCAAATGAAAAGGGTATTGGGGCCTTCTGTGACTTGAATGCTCTTGTTTCCTAAAAGTCTCTCTGGCTTTTTATGCAAAGAATTAATGTGCCTTAATTTCATACCATTCTTAGTGCTGAGCAAAAAGAACTTAAATATAAATAGTACAAGGTCCAACCCTAAAGAGATTGAAATAGGAGTTGATGAAAGATACAAATCATCCTTGAGGTTTGAGCTGAGGAGGAAGAAGGGTCTAGATTTAATAGGGCTTCCCAGCTCACCCTGCAGGTCCTGCCTCACTGGGAGATTAACCCAGAGAAATGTTGATAAATTCAAGGAGTCAAAGGGGGCTTACAATTTGCCAACTTCAGGGCATCTATTCCAATAAAAATATAATACAAGGCCATACATAATTCGGAATTTTCTAATAAGCTCATTTAGGGAAAAAGGTGAAATAAATGCAGATGACATATTTTAACCCAATATAACAGAAATATTATAATTTCTCTATATATCACCAGCCACTTTCTGAGTGTCTCATACCTACATATGGCTAGTTGCTGCCAAACTGAACAGTACAGATATATATCATTACCATCTTAGAAATTCAGTTGAACAGTTTTTTCAGGATATCCCAGGCTAACCTTTGGCTTAAGAAGATAATGAAATAATCCACTTCTCTAAGTTGGGTATCAAAAATTATATTGACCCACTTGTCCTAAACACAGAGTCAATGTGTGACAAAATCATTTACTTATTGCTAGGCAGACAGTTTGTTCTCAGTAAGTAAGAGTTTGGTTTTGGATGTCAAAATTTCCCATCATGCTATTTCTTTCCCACTCTTTTTATAACTTGAGAATTTAAAATAAATCAACTTATTTAGGACTCACCTCTCTTCTCTTTGAATCTTCTACTTGTCTCCAGGTAGTTAGTGAGCTCAGTTCTGGTGTATGGGGATTTTACTGGAGAGTATCTGTCCTCTCACCTATTCACACCTTGCCATGCCTCTTTAATCTAGTCTTATTTTGAGTTAATTAAGGCACATAATAGAATATTACACCCTGATGCAATATTTTTCTAGGTAACAGGTACACATTATAATGACTTCCTGAGGTTCTCAACCAGGGACAGTTTTGATACCTTAGAGAGATTTGGCGATGCCTGGGGACATTTGTGGTTGTCAATACAGGGTGAAAGTGCTCCTAGAATCTAGTGTGTAGAGGGAAGCTGATAAACATCCCATAATGTATAGACACACACCCTAGACACACTCAAGAATCATCTGGCCCTAAATGCAAATAGTTTGGATATTGAGAGACCATGGCTTAGAGCATGCCTATTAAATCTTTTTTCTTTTTTTTAAGGAAAATTGGGCTTCTGCCCAGTCTTTCTAAACTAAATACTAGAGTGTCAACATCCTTATGGAACATAGTTACAGAACCCACTCATGACAAAAGAATATATTTAGATATATAAGAAGATTTTTATAAAGGTAATGCAACCTTTTGGAAAGTGTTCCCTAAAAACTTACTTTGTGGTCATAATCATTTCTTCCAAAATATTTTCCTCTGTTTGAAAATATGTATTTTCAGAGGTTTGTTAAGCAAACTAGAAACTGTCTTGAGACAACCTGAAACCGGAAAATAATGTTCCTTTAAAAAATTTTGCCTGAAAGTGTAACAGACCTAAAAGACACATAAAGTTTCAACAAATCATGTCCTGTGTATAGTACTGAAGTGTAACCCTCTTTTCCGTATAAAAATTATGACTGATCAGCTTACTTCACACAGTTTTTCCATCGTTTGTTAATTGTAAATTAATACATTTAGATTCTCTTAATAGCTTGACAAAAGTGTGAACTCCATGCATTTATAGTTGATTGGAACTATGTATCTCTAAATCAATATCACCAGTTCTCTTTTTGGGTATTTTATATGTTTCATACTTTTAAATTTACTTATCTAAAGTTTGAAAACATTTCAAAATTCACAAGTATAATTTCCCTAGTGATAATTGTGATCTCTACAATTGAGATAGGAAATCATGAATAATTTTGGCATAATCTTAATATTTCCCCTTCTTGATGCCATAGCCCAATTCAAATATATTTCCTTTGTTATGTTCATTGTATAATGTGCAGTCAAGTTTTGCTCCTTTTAATTATAATATACTACAGCCTTTAATGACCCTCTGCCTCTACAAAACCAGGGAAGTATAGGGAGAATGACAATCAGGAGAAAACATGAAGAAAACCAGATTAATTTCAAGTTATTAAATTAAATTGTGTATCAATCCAATAGTAGTTATTTGTTGTCTATTATTCCCCTGATACGCTTCTTAATTCATACCCAAAATCATATCCAGAATAAAGTCCTCAATTATGGTTGTCTCAATTAAGAACATTTAAAACCACACAACTATAAAAAAAAAAATAGTATCCAGTTCTATTAGAAGTGCTTACAAATTGTCCTTGGAGAACAATAAAAGTAAATTATGTGTCTTGGGACAAAGGAAAGGTTCCTACAAGAAGGGAAAATTGTTCAGGCATTGAGTTTAGTGGAGTTTTGCAAGATAAGACTGAAAAGTTTCTAGCAGAAGGAAGGGCTGAACATTTGCCTATAAATTTAAACTGCTGTAATTTTTAATGATATAGTGAGGAGAAGGTAGTCATAATACCCTTAGGCATCAAAAATCAGAAAAGTTTACTAAACTGAGCAATGCAGGATCAGATGAGTTCTGGGCTTTTCAAAAAGTACAATGGAGGTGGAAAACCTGGGTCAAGCAGGGAAGAGCCAGGGAAGAAACCTGGCTCTTTGTACTTTGTCTTTGTACTTTGTACAAAGTACTTTTTTTGTCTTTGTACTTTGTACTTTGTCCATGTAACAAAGGACAAGTTACATGTCCTTTGTAACTTGGACATGGAGACACCTTGGCAGCAGCTGTGAGATGACCCCAAGCAGTTTTATTACTTCTTCATTAATCAAACCTCTGACAGCCACTCAAAAACTAAAACCTGTGCAGGTATTTTGTACTGGAATAAAAAAAGTAAGTGTGAAATGTTCAGCAAAAGAAAAGCTCCTCAAATTGCATTGATATTTAAACTATTTACAATTTAGAAACTGTTGTTATGATGTTCGCATTTTTGAATCTCAAAAATAATTGAAATAAGCTTGATGTTTTTTTGCTACAGTAGCTTTTTATTTTGAAAGGCACAGTAAAACAAGATGACAAAAATATTTCTTCTTTCTAGTCATTTATTGGCATTAAAAATCAAAGTGTGAAACCTGTCTCATAGAATGGAAATTAATCTTGGACAAATTCAATCTCCCCTTATCTTGATACTGCATGATTACTGATAAATATATTGTGGTTCCATCTACCTGGACCTATATATCATTAGCTGAATCCTGGCATCTAGATTTTCCTGCCATGAGCAACAGTATTTCTCATTTCTGAATAGACATTAGAAACACTTGAAGATTTTTAAGAAAACATAATATTTAGGTCATACCCTGGACCTGTGCTTTCCAATATTTTAGCTGCACTGAGCCTTTGAAATTGCACAGTGCCCAAGGGAAAATGATCATATTTTACATATATTGATTTAAATAAATAAATCATTAAAATTATTTTATACAGTTTACTAGGGGCTGCCGCATTGTTGAGAATGGAGAATTATTGCTTGATGGCTACATATTTTTTTTGGTAATGGATGGAAAGATTTTAGCACAATATTGTGAATATAATTAACATCACTGAATTGTACACATGACAGCAGTTAAAGTGAGAAATTTTGTATTGTATATCTGTTACCACAATTTAAAAGTAACTATTTTAACCTTTACTTTATAAATTTTTGTAATATGCTTATTGGAAAGCTTACAGTTACACATGCAGCTTAATTTATATTTCTAATCAGTGTCACTGGCTAATTCATGGCTTCTCAAAATTGAATATGCATTAAATGGCCTTGGGGTCTTGTTAATATGCAGATTCTGATTGTAGGGGCATAGGCTGCTCTGAGGATCTCGAGTTCTGACCTGAGGTCAAGTGTTGCTCATGCTGCCGGTTTTTGATCCACTCTTTGAGCAGCAAGGCCCT
>JAQZBX010051068.1:0-13696 GCA_029593785.1 Cabassous unicinctus | reverse complement strand
AAAATGAGGAATGAAAAAACAAGGCAATAATTATTATTTTTATAATAAACTTTATTTTCAGAGAAGTTTTAGATTACAGAAAAGATACATTGAAAGTATAGGGGATTCCTATATAACCTACCCCCTCCCCTTCTCCCATTTCCCCTATTAATAACACCTTACATTAGTGTGGTACATTTATTACAGTTGATGAACCAATATTGAAGCATTGCTACTAACCAAAGGCTATTGTTTACATTATGGTTTGCACTTTGCAATGTACGGTTTTATAGGTTTTGACAAAATGTATAATGGCCTGTATCCGTCATTGCAATGCCATGCAGGACAATTCCAATGCTCTAATAGTGCCTGTGTTCCACCTATTCTTCCCTCTCCCTCCCTTCAGAACCTCTGGTAACCACTGTCTTTATATCAGTGTTACAAGTTCTTCTGTTACTACAATAACAGTAAGTCTGCTTTGGTCCGTGGTTGCATCCCCCCTTATGTTTGTTCATTCCTCAATCTTGAGGATTTTGGGATGATGATGTCCACTTTATTTACTTCAGATCGAGATGGAGATTTGATTTTATGGGGCAGATGGAAGGAACTGTTTAGCTTGCAGATGTAGCTACTCTTTATTTTTTATTATCTTTTTTTAGTTGTCCTGGGCGAGTCTAATGAACTGGAGGGTAGGTGTTGGCTGCAACTCTGCTGAGATTCAGGGCTCAACCAACAGAGATTTAAGTCTCTAGGACATATTTAATGGGTATAGTGCTAATTGTAGGTTCAGATAAAAGGGGTAGAAGAATCATGATAAGAGAAATTATAAATGAGTCTGTTATAATGGGAAATAGGTTATCATATATTCCAAGATAAGGCCCACCAATGGGTTGTTGATTTCATGGGGTGTGTGCCTTGCCTTATAATGTCCGGGAGTCACTAGAGTCCTCAGGATTACCACTCTTTGAGGCTTTGTTTACTGTGGCAGTGAGATCTGCCTGAGACATGCATAAGCATAACCTCTGAAATGACCTCCCAACTCATTTTGAAATTTCTTAGCCATAAAAACTCTTTAGTATTTAATGTTTCTCCTTTTGGTCAAGGTCATTTTCCAAATACATCACTGGTTGGCACTTGGTATTAATCCCTTGGTGCCAGGGAATCCTGGGGAATCATGCCCCACGTCGGGGTGGGGGGGAAGGTAGTGCATTTATTTGCTGAGTTTGGCTTAGAGAGAGGCCACATTTGTGTAACAAGGAGGTTTTTAGGAGGTAACTCTTAGGCATTCGTTATTATTAGGCTAACTTTCAAATTTATAGGAATAAGGTGCATAAGTACAAGCATTAATATCAATTTCAATTTCTTTTTATTAGGCACTGCCTATATACTCCAGAGAGTTTTGCCACTCTATTTGAGAAAGTAGCAAGGCTTCTGGATGGGAGTTTAATAGTTTGTTGATTATTGTGTGAGTCTCCACCCACTGAAAAAAACACCCTATGACAACACGAACACATTTGTATTCCATAGAGGCATGCCCCAGGCGCACCCCTATCCACACATCCCCCTACCACTGACACCCTGCACCAATGACACTCTCCTACCATAGATCCTGAAAGAACACTCCCATGTTTGTATTCTCAACCACAATCCTCGGCCTCCCCAGAGTTCACCAAGTCACACATTCACCTGTTCCTTCCTCCAGCCCTCCCCTAGCTCCATGGATGGCCCAACCCACCCTGCCAGCTCTGCTTACAGTCACACTCCACACCGTCAACCATTCTCACTTTGCCAAGGCAATTATTAACTCCAGGGAAAATAAAAAGGATCAATAGAGCCATAACATATCATATGGCTCAGCTGTGAATAACATTTACCGAGTCAATAATGCCCAAATTTTATTATATATCCATAAGGGGAGGATAGGGGACAGGAATTATCCACATATGTCATAGTATTTGGAAGGGGTGGGGAGTGAACATAAACCAAATCCTCACCTTCTATTATGGGAATTCAATACAAAATACTTAAAACTGAAAAGTCAAGAAGTAGCAATATATGCATGTATTTAGAAAATGGAAATAAATACCAAAATAAATTGTTAAAAGAGTTGCCAGTGGTTGCCTTGGCTGAGCTGGAAATTTGATGAGGGTGGGAATGTGATGGTAGAGCCCAGGTGGGACCACTTTTTCCTTTCTTCTTTTGTAAAAACATGTTTATTCTAAATGTCTTTTAAAAAATTTTTTAATTAAAAAAAAGATATTTAGATGTTTTTTCTTTTATGCTTTCTAGAACTGCTTAACCCTTATAACTACAATGTGCATGCACACTTTTGATAAAATGAAAATAAACGACAGTCTTGAAAAAACAGGTTAAGAACTTTATATATAACAACAAAGATGTTCAATTCCTAATGAAATGTTATACATTTTATATAAAACTTAAGAGTGGTTAATAGCATCATGTAGGGTTTTTATTTTCCTCTTTGAATTTAGGTTTTTCAAATATTATACAATAAGCATTTATTATTTATATAATTAGAAACTCTATATTATCATTACACGTTGTGATGATAATCACTTTAAGTACTTGCTGTACTCAGCATCTCAGCTGAGTGTTTACCTGTGAGGTGTTTATTTGGGAGGTGGCCTCTGGACTGGGGGAGGTGAGTTCTTCAACCTAGATTCCTACCTGGGAAGAATCCAGGGCTTGAGCTTGGTTGTGGGCTGGCAGACTTTGGGCTGAAGCCTGTGTGGGGTCTCCAGTAGTCAGCAGCATATCCATGCCGTAAGTGAGCATGATGATGGAGTGGAAGCTGAAGAGGCCTGCTGTGACCCCCTGACCCACACCAGTCCTACCCACGAGCTGTGCCTGGGGAGGAACTGCAAGCCCAGGCAAGCTGGAGGAGAGAGTGGAAGTCAGCAGGGTCGCAAAGCCCAAGAGTGTGACTTGGTGGATGAGCTGATTAGGAGCATCGCAGGGCACCCAGAGCAGACAGACCTCCGGCCCAGTTCAGGTGGTGGCCTAAGAAGTGAGTGAGGTCTTGGACAATAGGCATCGTGATAGAAATAACAAGAGCAACCATCTATTAAGGACGTCTTGAGCCAGGCTCCTCATGAAATGCTTTATTTAACCTTCACAGCAATGTAAGTTTTCATCCCTATTGAATAATTAGGAAAACAAGGCACAGAGCACTTCACTAACTTGCCCCATGCCATCTGGCTTGCAAACAATAGTGCCACAATTTTGCACCCAGGTATGTCTGACTGCAAGGTTCCTCGCCAAAGACTTATGGAGAAATGATGGATACCTGCAGCACCAGACTTCAGGGGGAAAGTGAGGGTTTGGAGGAATAGAAGACATTGATTTAAAAAATAAATTTTGGGGCCTCTTTATTATGTGTCTCAGTTTGCCAAGGCTGCTATGATAAATACAGCAGACTGGTTGGCTTGTATTGGCTCACAGTTTGGAGGCTGGAAGTCCAAAATCAAGCTATCGGCAGTCCATGCCTTCTCCGCGGTCTGTGGCGCTGTGGGGTGGCGGGCTGGCGATCCATCTCTGCTTCCGTCACCTGGTGATCTGTCTCTTCCTGCTGCTTCTACTCCTCGTCCTCAGTCGTCCGTGTCTCTGTCTAGACTTCCCTCTGCTTACAAGGTCTTCAGTCATATTGGATTAAGGCCCACCCTGATTCCACTTGTCTAATGAGATCTCCGCAGATCCTATTTACAAAGGAGTCCACACTTAGAGGGCCAGGAGTTAGGACTCGAACATGTCTTTGTGGTGGACATGATTCAATCTACATTATGTTTAAAAAAATCACATCAACATGCTTTGAATTCAACAAAACAGAAATATACACTCCCCTTTGACTCCACTCTGCCTGGGTCAGGCTCTGTGTGGCCACCTGGCTGCCCAGGCCCCTGGAGAGGAAGGGGTGTGGGAATGCAGCCCGTGGCCCCCAGTGGCAGCTCTCTGAGCAGCCCGAGGTGCGGCTCCCAGCAGGTGGCCTAGGGCCTCACCCAGAGTCCCAGGAGTTATCTGCTTTGGAGCAGATTAACTGTGGAATTATTTTCTTCAGGGAATCAGAATTCTACTTTATTAAATCCCTGGCCATCATCATGTGTGTGGGCATAAATGAAGCTCCAGAATTTAATCTTCCCATACGTTGTGACCTAGTGCCATTTAAAAGGCACCTTAAAAGAGAATGGGGACTTCTTTTCTTCCTGAATTTAAATCTCTTATCCCACTGTGTTTTTTGTATTTATTTGTTTCTTCCTCTTCCCTCCTGAATACAGCTGTCTTTTAAACTATTAAAAGCTCATCCTAATGAAAGGGAGAAATACACACGCCTTCCTGTGGCAGGCTCTGGCTGATTGCAAATTGTTTTTTTTCTTTTTTTTTTTTTAAAGATTTATTTATTTATTTATCCCCCCCTTGCCGCTTGTGCTGCTGTGTCCATTCGCTGCGTGTCTTCTCTGTGTCTGCTTATCTCCCCCTTGCTGTGAGGTCTTGCCGCATCAGCCCACGGCGCTGCGCGAGCTGGCCTGCCCTCACAGGGAAGCGGGTGTGGCTCAGTGGATAGAGCCCCCCGTTTACCATATGGGAGGCCCCGGGTTCGCTTCCCGTGGCCTCCTTGTGATTGCAAATTGTATGCAAAGCACTGTGCTAGTGTCGGCGAACAGAACAACTGGTGTCCACAAAGGAAGAAGGGCGGGCCAGATAGCAGCCCAACCTAGGATGTCCTCGAGAGGGAGAGAGAGAATATTTTGCTTATCCAGAAAAGGGAGAGTATTTCCAAGGGCAGCAGGGGGCAGGAGGGGTAAGTCATAGAATCAGGGAAGGGTATGATTTGAGTATGACGGAGAGGGAGGATTTGGACGGGTGTGGGAAGAGAGCTGTAATCGAAGATATTCCATGTGAGATGAAGAGGATGGAGAAAATCCCTAGTGCATTTCTAACTTTCGCTGTCTAACAGCCAGGGAGGAAGGAGCACGGGCTGCGAGCCTCCCACCCCCCTCAGCCTTTCCATCTTTCCCGTCCCCCTACCCCCACCTGGCTCATTGTCTGCTTCTCTCCACTCTCCAAATCCTCACCCTTCTCATCTTAAAATACGCTACCTGCCCAAGCCTTCCCGCACCCATCCCTCCGGGTAGACTGTAAAGCTCCATTCTAACCGGAGTTTCCTTGAAGCCAGTTTTCTGCTAGGAGATTTCATCCTGGTTGAAGGGAAGCAATGATGCCACATCCTCATGTCCCTCCAAGTTTATTGAGCCCCGCCCTTCTGGCAGGACCAGCAGGGTGATCATGAAACAGGCTAGTAAAATAAGGAATTAATACATGGATCTGGAACCTGGCAGGAAGTCCACGTGGATATCGATACCTCCAAGATGGATTCGCGAGAATCCCATCAAGAATGAGATTTCCTCTGGATAATTGGGCCCTTCTGAGGGACTGATAGGTGGGGTAATCAATTAAAACAGCAAACAGCTGGGACTCCTCCCATGTCATTAGCAAAGGAGCGGACTAATGGTTCAAAAAGCAGGTGCAAAGGCCGAATCGGCTCTTGCCTTTGGACCCCTGTTCTGGCCTTCTTCACCCCTGCCTGGATCAACACGCAAGTAAAACTGGGCATTTATCATCTATAACGGGAAATTGTAGTCTATAAACCAGTCCTCTTTATCACTCTTCAGCCCCTTCCTCTCTACCTGGGACCCATGAGCTGTTCTTTTCTCCCATTTCTCTTCCCTCCCTACCTTAATAAATTACTGGCCTAATCAACATGACATGCTCTTGAAATTCATTTCTGCAGCATAGTCAAGAACCTAGACAAAATCCGGTACCAATCCTACCTTAAAATTTTGTTTTTAAAATAAAATAGATCTGTTCAAAATAACTTAAACAATATGAACCTATGTTGACTGACCCTATTTTTCACTCTACTCTGCTCCTTGGCTCGCTGGGGAGAAAATTGCTCCATGCTTGTAGCATAACAGGCCCTTTGCCTGTTGAGTCCCCCGGAGAAGCCCAGCGGCAGCTGTCTCCCAGCTCCAAGTCAGGAGGATTCGAGGGTGGTGGCATCTTAATAGACTCATGATATGCCCAGATGCCTGCTCAGATAACTCAGCATCCTCACAGCTTGAGGATCCGAGCAGAGGCCTCTACAGGCTTCCCCAAGGCCATGTTCACAGGTCTGAGCCGGGGCAGATGTTCACCTGCCTTGATCACCCAGATTGCCTTCTCTATCTCAGGCAGAGTTTTGGTGTAACTTAACTTAGGAAAAATTCTTTCTGAAACAGAGTCACAAAAATCAAAATAATATAGCAAGGCATAAGTTGAAAAGCCTTGTTTCTCCCCCTTTTCATCTATTTCCCACTCCTTCCCCATAGGAAACAGTTTTTATTCCTTTTTTGGGGTGTATTCTACCAATATTTCTCTATCGCAGGCATGTTTTATATTACAACACTTCTTTATTTTTTTTTCTCGATTTTTTTCATATATATATATATATATAACATACTACTTTCCTCCAAGTGCTCAGGTGCCTATAGCCAGGGCTGGATGAGCTGTGTCATTTTAGGTCGACACCTGGAGAGAAGGTGATCTCAGATGCCCATTGTGGTCCAGCCACCCCTGTCCATCCACCCCTGTCACCCCTGTGAAGACTGGAACTGTCCTGCCTGCTAGGTGGAGTTGTCTCACCTTCCCTGAGTCCTAGGCAGGAGTTCCCTGCTGGTGATGGGACAGGGATGGGGACAGAATAGAGAGGAAGGGAGGAGCCCTGGAGGCCTGATCAAAGCCTCCCTGCTCCCCCAGCCCACCCCCAAAACCAGCTACCTGGGGTTCTCCTGGGGAACTCTGCCCATGTGGGGCTGCGGAGGGGAAGTCTTCTGGAGAGAGGGGTGGCTTTTGCCTTGGTTGGGTCAGGGCCCCTGGCTGTGGTTCATCTTCTAAGTTTCAGGAGCAGTTCAGGGCTGCCCAGCAAACAGAGTAAGAAGCAGGGAATATAAAACATTACTCTTAAAGATATTCATGATAAATGTATTTATCCTGAATGTATTCAAATATGTGCATTGGACAATTTCAGATGTGGAGAACACTGAGTTTTCCATAGCCTGCACATGGCCACTTTCAACCATCTTGCCTTTTATGGATTAGGTACAAGGCAACGACCTTCTGCCGTCCTTGGACCTTCCTTCCATTCCTCTATCCAGGACCTTGCCCAAGGGATTCCTGCCTGGGGAGGAGTTTGAGAGGCATGAGTTATGGTCTGCCTATTGTCTCCTGTGGACAACACTATAAATTGAACGTTCTGGAGAAGGTCTTTCCCTTTGGCTGTGCTTATATTTGGGGTGGGTGGGGGTGGGGAAGTTCAGAAGACTTTGTGAAGAGGGTCAGGTCTCTGCTTCAACCTCGAGTTATTTCATTAGACACAGAATGAAACTCTCATAAGCAAAGTTTTAAGGAGTATATTTATTGTTTTTTTTTCCTGCCACCTAAAAAGGTACCCTTTAAGCCCCAAAGGAAAGGGAAGAGGGGGAAAAGGCAGAGGTACAATGTGCTGCTTCAGTGATGCCCTGTTCCATTTGTACCCACAGTGGGCACAGAAGAGAGAGGGAGGCAGATGTGTGCGGGGGGTTGGTGGGGCTTGGCGGGCTGGCTAAATCCTGCTGGTCCTCCTGTTCTAAGGGTGCAAGTAGACTGCGGGAGAGTGGCAATGGTTTAATGCTCTTTTACAGGACTGGCAGAATTAGGCCCCTAGTGTGTTATTTCCCACATTTCAGTCTTCTAGCACCAGCCAAACTGCCATAACTCATCTTGAAGTGGAAATAAATCTCTGGATATGCCATTTCCTCAAACAACTTAGAATTACTTAGAAAACCTGCCTAAAGTCACAAAGTAAGTGGTATGACAAAAAACAGTTATTTGTCAGATGAACAGGAGCATGGCAAGGTTGCAGGGAGTTGACTTAGCTATCTTGTACACAGAAGAGAGATGGAGAACGTCAACTTTATTTCTTTATTTCTTTTTTTTTTTTTTAAAGATTTATTTATTTATTTATTTATCCCCCCCCTTGCTGCTTGTGCTTGCTGTGTCCATTTGCTGTGTGTCTTCTCCGTGTCTGCCCATCTTCCCCTTGCTGTGAGGTCCTGCTGCATCAGCCCATCACGCCGCGCGGGCCGGCCTGCTCTCACAAGGAGGCCCCGGGAAGCGAACCCGGGGCCTCCCGTATGGTAAACGGGGGCTCTATTGACTGAGCCACTCCCGCTTCCCTCAACTTTATTTCTTATATAGTTTATATCCATTGGAAATAAGGGGTACAAGTGATTATATGATGGTTAGTCAGGGAAATAGAGTCCCCTGCGACCCACCATTAGGGGTTCTAGCTTTGCCATCATTTCTCTTTGCTCTCCATGGAGTCAGGCAGAGGGAGAGTGGGACCCACAAAGCCTGCACTGGGAGAGGTTATGGGGATGTGGCTGGTCCAGTCCTCCAGTTGGTTCGTCTTTGAGCTCCTAACTCTCAGTGAAGATGCAGATGGTTTCCTACATCAGCACATTCTCTTTTGGACCTACCAGACATCTGGGCACCCTCCCTCCTATTCTCTGCCTCTCCCTCTCACCTCCCTACCAAACCTGGAGCCCTTTGCCTCTCCTGGTAGCAGAAAGCCAATGTCTAGCAGGTTCTGAGTAAAGCCCAGTGGAGCCAGGTATGGACAAGCCGATGGTCCAAGCTGAAGAGGAAGGGCTAGAGGTCCTCTGGGCTCCTCAGCCCTGCCTTTCAAGCTCAAACCGTGAACTTCGAAGCCAGTGAAGCTTCCAAGAGTCAAACTGAGAACTGTGCTCTTTAGCTGGAATGTGAATAGTCTCCTTCCTTCAGTTTTGTAGGTCAAATGTGAGGCAAAGTTGCAGCCACCTCAGGTTGGTGGGAGCCTTTGTCCCTCAGAGAGTTGCAGGCAAAATTATGAGGGGAGAGGGATTCCAAACGGAGAAGGGGCCCGCAGCGAGGGGAGAGGTGGTCCTGGCAATTCCTGGGACAGGACGGGGGAGGTAAGGTGGAGAAGGAGGAGGGCCTTAGGGAAGGCCTAGGCAAGAGGAGAGATGAGAAGGGAAGAGTGGAGCCAGGAGCCCAGAAGGAGCCTTCTGCCCTGACGTCTGGGCAATCCCCACCTGGGGCCCTGCTGCCCCTTAGCTCAGATTTGGGTCTGCCTACAAATCCTATAATGATAACAGGCACCATGTGTGCCAGATGCTGTCTCACTGCTTCTCACAACAATGGAATAAGGCAGGTGTTATTGACCCCAGTCTTACAGGTGATAAAACTGAGACTCAGGGAGATCAAAAAAGTTACCTAAAGTCACAGGGTTCAAACAGAAGCCTGATTCAAAATCCGGCTCTAACCAATACAACTAGACTGCTTGCATTTGCTGGAGTGTTAGGTCCAGAGAGAAAAGATGATGGATTTGTGACCCAGAGTGTTTCCTTCCTCTCTTCCTGCAGTCCCCTGTGAAGTGCCACTTGTGGCTGAGGGTGCAGGCCTGGAGGGTGCTGTGTAATGGGCTGGAGGACGAGGTGTTCCGGGCCTTCCCCAGGCACTCTGTGACGGTGCTCAGAGCCTGAGGTACAAGAGATCCTGTTCACCTGCTTCTCAACAGCCCAGGCCCAGGTAGGGAGGTGATGGAAGAATGTGGCTGCTGGGGACGGGGCACTAAGGGTAGAGAGACCACCACACAGGGAGGGGAGAGGAGGAGCAGCCAGGGGCAGCTAGTGGCTGTTCCGGAGGTTGTCTGGGGAATGCCTGAGGTTGAAGCCATTTCCTTTTCTGAGCAAATACGGCTGGGAAGGAACTCTCAGTTATGCCTTTTCTTGCTGCGGTGCCATCTTAGACCACGCCCAGCCTTAGGTATTTATGGTTTGGTGAGCTTCTCCTGAGCAGCACTTGCACATTTGAATGTAGAACCTGGGGTGAGCAGTTTTGAAGGCGGAAGAAGCTTCCCTTTGAAGTCTCTGCAGAAAAGCCCCAGGGACAGGGTGGGGTTTGGGGGGCCTGGGTTGGCAGGATGCAGCTTATGGGGCTAATGGTGTCCTAGGGTGCTAGGGGCTGTTTATAAGAGAGACCCATGGGTATTGGGGTGATGGACCTACATGGCCTTGACTACTGCTTCTGCCCTCTCCTCTTCCCATTGGGCTTGGACACTGCAGTGAGTCCTGTGGCCTGGGGCTGAGGCCATAGAGGTCAAGTTCTACCAGGGAAAAGAGCCAGGGCTGAGACCTCTACCACCAAGCCCGAGTAGATGTGCCAGGGGAAGCTCTGCCTCAATGAGGTGCCCAGTGAGAGGCCAGGGCAGGGGTGGGTGTTGGCCTCTGGGTGGGGGTTGGAGAAGATGGCTCGAGGCTGGGGTGGGCAGAGTTTGAGAGAGGATTGCCCCAGGGCCTGGTTTCTGTTCTCAGAGGTCAACTGCTGTCTGGTGCTGAGGGTGAAGCTATGCTGCATTGGTAATACGGGAAGGCCTGCTGCCGGGCCTGCTGCGCAGAGCGCCCTGAGCTCAGGAGACCTGGGTGCTGCACGCACAGGCCGGGCTGTCCCCTGTTCACCCAGCTGTAGTCAGGGATTGCTGTGGCCCTGAGGGTCTCTCTCTCCTACACAACCCCTGCAAGCACCTGCAAGTGCACACACACACACACACACACACACACACACACACACATGCACAGAGGCAGCCCCCGTTCTCATTCTCCTCGAATTCTCACTTTAACACACAAAACTATTTTCTGGTTCTCCAGTCCTCGCCCCACACAGTTCCTATTTTTGTAGTCTCTGCTCGGGTCTAAGCAGAAGATCTAATCCCAAATCCCCTTTTCTCTCCTCTTCCTGCCCAGCATGCCAAGGGCAGGCTATGTGACACTCGGGGTCTCAGGCCTCAGAGAGTTGGTGACTTGACCCGGAGCTACAGAGAAGGGAAAGCCACAGGCATGGAGGGTGAAGGTGGGGTGGGAGCAGGGAGGAGAGGCTGAAGCCGAGGCGGCTCCCCACCGAGGCTTACCCCCACCAGAGGGGCACTTCAGCCGCAGCACAGCAGCACTTCAAATCCCCTTCCCAGTAATCAGTCCATCTTCCCTGGACGTGAGCTCTGACTACAGCACTGGGGAAACACCAGGCAATATGGCAGAGAGGATTTGCTAATGTGTAAGCAGGAGGGGAGAGGATGCTGGTGGATTTTGCTGTTGAAAATGGACGTACTAGGTGTTGACAGGAAGACTTTGAGGCTGAAGCAACAGGGAGCACTCATCTTAAATCCACCCTCCCCAGGTGAGGTACAGAGGACCCTGTGGGCTTTCTATTTCAAATTCCTCATTTATTTCTGACATTCACTTGGTTGTGATTCCAAGTTTTCAGAGACGCAGGACAAGAAGAGAAATCCGTAGCAGGAGTAGTGAAGTGAGGTGGAGACAGATGGCAGAGAGGAATGGGTGTTCCCACGGCCCCTCCTTCTTTCCTTCTCTGTTTAGGGTACAGTTTGTGTACAAATAGTGTCCCATAGTACAGACCCCACAGCTAAAACGCACAGTGCCGTTGGGTGGGGTGAGCTTCCTGTCCCAGAGGGAAGGCCCTCACAGCTACAGGGAGGCACCCGGGCAAGGAGCCTGTGCCCTGAGGCAGGGAGGGGCTGTGTGGGGGAGAGCCGTGGCCCACCATTTCTCCCCTGCCCCAAACCCAGATTTTGATTGGTGGATTGCCAGGCTTTAGGCTGGGAAAGCTATAGGAGATGGGATTGCACAGGAGATTCGTGCTCAGGGACCCCACAGATCAGGGGTAAGAAGCAAGGGCTCATTTACTGGACTGTCTTGAATTTTCCAGAGGCAGGGAGGTAAGAGGACATTGTTATTTTTGGTGAGGAGGGACACGGCTGCTGTGAAGGATTGGATGTGGAGTCCCAGGGGAGCAAGGCCCTGCGGCTGGTCCTCAGGCAGGAAGGGGTGAGGGCTGCCAGGCCCAGCAGCTCAGGTCAGGGGCCTGCGCGTGGCCCAGCGAGGGCTAGCGGTGGGAAGGGGTGTGCTGAAGGTGCTGTCTGAAGCTGGCTCCTCTGGACTCGGAACAGCTCACATTGCCCCTGCCTAGAGCTGCCTCTGTGTACAAGTGTTACCAGTTGAGGTCACTCAGTAGGAGAGTCAGAAAAACGTGTTTGCTCTTCACCGACAAAGTGGTTTTGTCTGCTAGTCCTGTGTTTTACTGTGGTCTCTTCTCCATCAACTAGCATCCCTGCACACAGGATCAGCCCTTGCAGCGGGCCTTTTCCAGGGGGTCGGAAGGGCTGCTAGCATCTAGCTGGGTGAACCTCATTTCTGTGGTGTCTCAGAGAGGGTAAATGGCTGGACTTAGACTAATGAGTGATTGAAATGTGACCAAAACCCAGGTCCTCTGACTGTCAAATCAGTGTGCTTTAATTCGAGTGCGATGCAAGGTGACAAGCTACCCCCGACAGGGCAGTGATGCAAAAGGTGTGAAGCTCCTTTCCCCTCCCACTCCCCCAACCACACCTTGCCCTTTGTTAAATGCAAAATAAAGATTTCAGCAGAGGGGGCAGCTCCTTCCCTGCCCCACCGCCTGCAGCAGACAGGTTCAAGGATTGAGGGTGGGGTGGGGCGGGAAAGCAGCCACTCTTTTCTGCCAAGGCACCTGGAAAACTCATCAGGTGCATTTACTCAAAAGGCTGGAGGCCACTTCTGAGTGGGAAATGGGAAGTGGGCTTGGGCTAGAGTAAGAGTAAGACAAATCAATGGCCCATCACTGGGAGGTGTGTGTGTGTGTGTAAGGGGAGAGGGGACCAAGCGTGGAATTCAGCTAAGTCAAATCCCTCTAGTCCTCAGAAGTGAGGGCTGCTGTCTCTGGTGGAATGAAGTGACCCTGGTCATGGTGTCAAGGGTGGATGCCCGCTAGAAAGCCCGGCTTCTAGAGCGGCTTTTGTGGCTTCAACAGCTGCAGCCTTGCTCCTCGGAGAGCTCAGGGCTGGTTGCCATAGGAATCGGCTACCTAATCACCTTTCCGTTCATGCCGACTGGAGGTCAGATTTTTCTTTCTAGTTGGTACATCCAAGACCCTTCCACTCTGCAGGCTTCCACTCTGCAGGCCCGGAAGGTGGCAAAGTCCTTGGTGTCTGCAAGTGGTGATTGGTGTGTGTGCACGCTTCTGTGTGCACACACCCGAGAGAATGCACACACCCTCAGAGGGCTGCGTCCGGGCATGCGTCACGGTGTGGGGTACCGGAGCCCTAGAGACAATCAGTAAGATCTTTGCTCAGCTACTTAAACAGTGGTAACAAAACTTGAAAAAGCTTTTCCAGCAGGGGGGCAGCTGGATCCTAAGGCAGACAGAGGATGGGGGGGAGACAAGGTGAAACCATCTTTTTGGTGCAGTCTCCGTGAATAACTTTATGCATGGCCTTGAGAGTTAGCTTGATGTGTTCCACGAGGAAGGGGCAGGTGCAGAGGTGGAGTGTCAGGAATCAGTGTCTGTATCCGAGCAGTGACAGTGACTGGAATGACTGTGATAGCCAAAGCACAAAACAACCAGATCGTGAACGAGCTGTTGGACTGGTTTTAGCCTGGAGTCCTGAAGAGGTCCCTGTAACATACCTTCCTCTCCCTTCTCAGATTCTAGAATGTTCTGTTCTCAGTTTTCCTTTTGCCCTTTGCACCCTTTCTTCTAGGCATGGCCACTTCAC
>JAQZBX010051067.1:0-19487 GCA_029593785.1 Cabassous unicinctus | reverse complement strand
GTGTGTGTGTGTGTGTGTGTGTGTGTGTTGCCAGAAAGTTAGCATGACTGTTTTATTCCAAATGATTTAAAACAGAGTAAAGGTATTCTAATATTTAGGATCTTTGGCATCACGTGGATATTCTTTGTCTATTAACCTAGAAGGTTCAGTAAACTGTGCTCTAATTGTGTGGTGAAGCACATTCTGTTTGCTTTGCCTTGCAAGTTGCTGTTGGATGTTACGTAATATAATGACAGAAAGCTTAGGGCATATAAGTGGAAAAGAATAATTTGGGAAAAGCAGTAACAAATCTGCTTTGCCTTCTACATTGGCCTCCCCTTTCTTCTCCCTGTCTCCCCACAGTTTCGTTCCAATTTTCATGACTACATACCTTCCTTTCTATTTACTTTTTTCATTGTCTAAGTTTTGCCTGAACATTCGTGCTGGCATTGGGCAAAATCAGCCTCCTAGATATGGGGATGAGTGGGGAAGGAAACTGACATTTATGGAACACAGGACACTTTACATAGATTATTCCATTTATGCCACATAGGAACTTTATGAGGTTAGAATTATTATTTCTATTTTACAGATAAGGAAACTGAGGCTCAGCAAAGTTAAGTGAATTACCTAAGGCTAAAAGTACCAAGTAAAAGAGCCAAGATTCCATCCAGAAAATATTGACTATGACAGTCTACCCAATCCTGTACTTTCCCGGCATCCTTAGAAGTTAAGTTAATCTTAAAGCATTTTCACTTTTAATCCTTGACTTCTCCATTCTCTCCCAGGAGTCAGTTTCTAAATCAGAAGTCAGGGAACTAACATAGTCTGTGTAGACTATGTGTGTGGTTGGGACTCCTTTGAACACTATTTTGAAGGCAATATTAAATGTTGATCCCCCAAAAGGGCTATTTATTGTCTCTCTGCATGGAGTCACACCTTGGAATTTCTTTGGTGGTCTTCTCAGTAATGACAAAGTTAGACCAAGTTTATTTTATGAGAACTGAGAAAGTTACAGCACAGGGTGGTCTTGTGTTTCAGAAAAGTTTAGCTTTTGTTAACATAGATTTTTCCAATCCTTAAAGTCACACTTCTATGCATAAACAGAAGTTTTAAGACTCATATGTTTTCAATGGGCAGTGAACTCCTCGGTGAGCGCTCCTAGACACTTGCTGTTTAGTTGTGGTAACTGAATAGGTTAGAACACGATGAAACTCCTTGTGTTTGAAAATCAACTATTCTTTGCCAACTTTGCCTTAGATTTAACTTTTATGGATTTTTAAAGTTACCAATAGCTATATTACAGATTCCACAAACTTGCTGCTTTTTGATTAATTTTTCACTTCAAACACAGGAGAGCTGACTTCCTTGCATTCCAAAATGTATTTCCCTAGGCATAGCTGGCTGAAAGGAATTAAACTCAACTAACATTTTTTTTTTCTTTTTGGCCTGAAACATTCCCAAGGCTTTGCAGAATATGGGTTCAAGCTATATTTATGGCCAAAATTAAAAAGCCATTTAAATATATATTAAGTTGCAGTCAGATAATGATGACAACATATATCTATTAAATTTAGTGTAGCTTGGTTTTATTTGAATAAATTTGAATAAATATTAACTTATATGCTTCATAATATTTAGTAATCAGCATGCTAGATGGTTTATTAACTTCCCAGCAATTATTATAATAAAAAAGAAATAAAATAATAATAGAGAAAAAGAACTTTTTTACAAGATGAAAACATTATAAGAGTTCAACTTTAATTGATTTATGATTATTGTATTTAACATTTCTTTTCAGGTATATTAATGATGATAAATAAAGTGACAACTGAGCATTTTTTTGAAAACAATATATTTTATAATTTTCCATATTTCATTACAAAAGAAATCCAGTTAATTGTTTCTCACAAGATTAATTTTAATTAAAATTTTCATTTGGAATTAGTATCTTTTATCAGTCAGGGTTCACTTAGAGAAATCACACAGTAATTTCAATGGAGAAAGTTTAATACAACAAATTATTAACTCTAACAGGAATTTGTATAATGGGGGGTTGGCTAGTAAGAAGTGAAGAAAACTCTAAAGAATGCATGAAGGGCAGATCTAAGGAGCAGCCTTTAACTCATGGGGCTGAGATCCATATCTTGTTGGAGAGGGCCCAGCCATGGCTCTCTGGGTGGCAGAGAAGTCACTATGATGTCACACTGGTGGAACTTGCCAGAAATCTTCCCTCTTGGGTTCTGGGGAAAGCTGTTCACAGGGAGGTGCCTCACCAGATGCACTCTGGTACAAAATCACCTGAGAGGTATGCTGGAGGAAACTGCTGGTTGCTGGGTGATGCTGACAATATTTCACCCAGAAGTCTGCCCAGTGAGAGCATGAAAACCTGGAAGCAAAACTCTTTACCCCCTGCAGTGTCTTCCTAGTGTGGTCCACTAACAAAGTTTTGGTGCCCACTGGTGATGAAAAAAATTATTTAAAGGGTCCAGGTCCATTTTCACAGGGCAGGCAAAAAGTGTGAATTTGGAGCAGAGAGGCAATAAATGAATAAATCAATGACTAGCATGGTATCAGATTTTTAAAAAATGGCTGAATACATTATCTTTTAGAATTGTCTATCACCATGTCAAATATTGTTTTTTCACATGGGTATTTTTACATATTATCATAGATGAATTTACAGGAGCAGATTTGATTTTAAACAGTTCTTGTAAATCAACATTCATGTAAGATAGTAGTTAAGAGTACTGATTCTTCAGTCAGTTAAACTGCTTTAGTTCCTGGTTCTGCCCCTTCCTAACCGAGTGACCTTGGACAAGGTGTTTCAGCTCTTTGTGCCCATTTCCTCATTTGTGAAATAGGATACAAATGGAATTTGGCTCAGTTGTATTACTGAGAAGGTTAAATGAAGATATTATATGTAAAGCACTTACATCTGTGGCTGGCAGAGTGAGGTCTCAACAAATAACTACTATTTTTAATTAAGATATTACATTTATAAAATTGGGTATTTAAAATCCTCTCTAATTTTATATCAAAAATTGTTTTCTACTGCAAATATTCTCAATGTCTTGATTTTGTGATAATCAGGGTAGGCTAAACATTTGCTATATTAGAAACCATGCATATGTCCCCAGAACTAGTTTTTCTCCCTAGGTCTGGTTTTTAGAATGCTGATGATAAACTAAGCCTGATTTATTATATGACCATCCTGTATGGAAAAAGACTGTAACTTTGGGTATCTTTGGTCAACCTTAAGAAATATAGCAGGGGGACGGATATGGCTCGGGTGGTTGGGTGTCTGTCTCCCATATGGAGGGACTTGGGTTTGACCCCCAGGACCTCCCGGTAAAAATTAAAAAAAAAAGAAAAATATAGAAGGCACATGGGCCACCAGGCCCCATGCGCCACCAGGCCCTGCGAGCGGGTGAGCCGCCAGGCCCCGCAAGCCATGTAGCAAGATGATGATGTAACAGGAGAGTGACACAAGGGAGAGCCAAGACGAGATGCACCAAAAACCCAGGAACTAAGGTGGTGCAGGTGGTAGTAGGACACCTCTCTCCCACAGCGGAGGTTCCAAGGATTGAATCCCAGTAAAGACAGGAGGAAAAGGATGAGAAAAGAAGGCAGGAAACGGACATAGAGAGTTGCCCAGCGAATGGACACAGAAACAGCAAAAATGGGGGGGGGGGGGGGATAAAAATGGATAAAAGTAAATAAATAAATAAATAAATAAATCCTTAAAAAAATGTATAGGGGAGGAAGATTCGGACTGTAGTTAGTAGTAATACTTTGACAATGCTCTTTCATGATTTATTAACAAATGTTTCACAACAATGCAGGATGTTTGTGGGGGGCTGATGTGTGGGAGCCCTGTATGATGTTATGCATGTTTGTTTTGTAAGATCATGCTGTTTACTGAACACTTATAGTTTATGCATGTTCATGTATGAATGACATACTTCAATAAATTTTTTAAAAATAAAAAAATAAAAAAAAATTATTTTCCAGGTAAAATCCTTCAGGAGCCTGATGTGTTTAGAAACTCATCAGGCTATACAGTCTGTTCTTTAGTTTATCACAAAATTCTGATTAACAACCCTTATGGACATATGTGGAGAAGTTCTTGGTTCCTGAGAGTTACTTTTTCAGATTTCTTAATTTCAAAGTTGCTTAATTGGAATTCAAAATAAATATGGTAGAAATAAGTGCAATTTTTTGTTAAGAGTGGGGATATAGTCATATTGCTAAATGCTGTTAAAATGCTTTCTAAAATGACCATAACCAGTATATGAAAAAATTTCAAAAGTATCATCTATGGAAAAGCCTCTCTCCTCCCCCCCTTTTTTTTTCTAAATGAAATAACTTACATCACCCCTATGTTTCAGTAATTTTTGTACCAGTAATGATAAAGGTGGGCTTGAGGTGTTTTTGTTTGTTTTTCTTTTCAATTTTTAATTTTTAAAAAGATACTTAAATTACATAAATATTACAGAGAATAAATAGGGGATTTCCATATGCCCTCATCCCCACACCTCCCACAGTCTCCCACATTAGCAACATCTTTCATCAGTGTAGTACATTCATTGCAGTTGATAAACACTTTTTGGAGCATTGCCACTAATCATGGATTATACTTTACATTGTAGTTTATACTCTCCCACTCAATTCTGTAGGTTATGGCAAGATATATAATGGCCTATCTTTCATTGTAATGTCATTCAGGATGATTCCCAAGTCCCCAAAATGCCCCCATATTACATCTGTTTTTCCCTTTCTCTACCCTCAGAACCTCCAGTGGCTGCCTCCTCCACATCAATGATATTTCTTCCATTGCTGGAATCATAAGTCTATAGTAGAATACTAGTAAGTCTACTTTAGTCTGTAGTTCATTCCCCAATCCTGAGGATTCTGGGATGGTGATGTCTGCTCCACCTTTAGTTGAGGGGGGGTTTCGATTCTATATCAAATGGGACTCTCTTGCTTGCAGTTGTAGACACTCTCAGTTCCTTGGTATTTGGTTACCTATCATCTCCTCCTTGTTAATTTTCCTGGGTGAGTCCAATGAACTGGAGAGTAGGTATTGCAACTGTGTTGAGATTCAGGGCCCAGCTGGCACATGGACAGCCCAAAGATTTAAGTCTCTTGGATGTACACCTACTAACTTTAGTAGTAATTATAAGTTCAAATAGAAGGATAGAAGAGCCATGTGTAGGGAAATGACAAATGAGTCCAACTCTGTCACCCTGGGGAACATAAATTCCAAAGTAGGACCCACTGGCAAGGGACCAAACTCCTGAGCTATCTGCCCTGACTGTAGTGTCTGGATGTTTCCAGAGGCCTCAGGAGCCCAGCTATTTGGGGTACTATCTACTTAGGTTGTCAATGAGATCCTACTGAGACACGCATGCCTCTGGAATGATCTCCCAACTCACTTTGAAGTCTCTTAGCCATGTAAACTCATTGGTCTTTACCTTTTCCCCCTTTTAGTCAAGGTCTTTTTGTTTTTCCAGTTGCATTGCTTGTTCGTACTTGGTGGCAATCCCTTTTTAGGTAGGCTCATCCCTGGGAGTCATGTCCCATACTGTGGAAAGTTATTGTGTTTATATGCTGAGTTTAACTTAGTGAGAGGCCATATTTGAGCAACAAAGAGGCTCCCAGTAGATAATTCTTAGGCACCCTACAACACTAGGCTACATTTTAATTTCAAGAGCATAGGCTCATAAGCATAGTCATCAATATCAAGGGCACATCAATGGACCATCCGCCTTCACTAGTCATTGTCCCTGTACTTGGGGGATTGTTGCTGTTCCATTAAAGAATGTGGCAGAGCTCCCCAGGATAGGAATTTGATATTCTTTTGGTTATTGAGTGAATCTCCACCCACTGTGGCAATGCCCCATGAACATTTGAACACACTTATATGCCTTATATGTATGCTCAGGTGAACTTCCTCCCATGTATCCCCCATCACTGACATCCCACACCAATGGTCCTACCCTGCCACAGTTGTAACCCCTCTGTGATCCAAAAGTTCTTCAAAAATGAAGGTAATAAAATAGCCAAATACAATTAATAAGAAAATGAAATAATAATGATAGTTTTAAACATAAGAAATAAAATACAGAACATTTTTAAAAATCAAATAAAATAATTGGGATATTAAAAAATAATGAAAAATATTAAAAAAATTTTTTTGACATTTAAGTTTTTGGAATATATTTATCCAAATGCTAAAATTGGATGACAGTGGCCAATCTCTCTAGACTGCCCACAAAACTGGAAGAAAATTGGATTGCTTTAAGGCCAGATTTAGCACAGTGTCCAAGTGAAATACAAATCTAGCTTCATGAAACTTTTACAAATATTGTAGGTCTTTATTGCATGTCTCTGAAGAGGTGGAAAAGAGGAAATTACATTGTATCACACAGCAAAATTTTCTAAAAATCCTGTAGTCATTTTATCCTTTCTAATTTCTCATAGGAGATACTCACTGTATCTCTCCATTTGTTTTTGTTTGATAGCTAAAATACCATTTAGTACCTACCAATATTGTAGTTGTCACCCATTCCACAGTTTTGAAGCCAATTCCATAGTTTTCTGGACCTTTAACCAGATCTTCTTTATGAGTTGCAATAGTGTCCTGATGTTATGGATTGATTGGTGTCCTCCACAAATGAATGTTGAAGTCCTTATCTCTGGTCTTGTGGATGTGAGCTCATTTGTAAATAGTATTTTCAAAGATACTATTAGTTAAGATGATACCCAACTGAATCAAGGTGGGTCTTAATCTAATATAACTGGAGTGATAATAAGCAGAGGAAATTTGGACACAGTAGGAGGAGACAGAGTGTGTCTGTGATGGAGGCAGAGATTGAGTTAGAGATTGTCAGCAAGCCACCACCAGAATGCTACAGACTACAGAAAAAACATGACCTACCAACACCTTGATTTTGGACTTCCAGCCTCCAAAACTGTGAGACAATGAATTTCTATTGTTTAAGTCAACTGATCTGAGGTGTTTGTTATAGCAGCCCTGGCAAATAAAGGTACCACAAAGTCTTCATCACTCACTTTCCATTTTCCATGCAATTCCACAATGGGCATCACTCTGTCATCTGGATGGAACCCTGACTCCAACCACATGACTTTCTAAACAATTCACTATCCAGATTTCACCTCATCCACTACTGATTTAATGCTCATCAATAATTTAGCAATGTTGTAATACAAGAATGTTTTAATTCTTCCAGCCATTGGCATCAGTGTTTAAATCTTTTCTGTGGCGTTTATGTCATTATGCTTTGGTTTGTAAGTCTGAAGAGTGTCATATAAGGGAAAAGGAGCACCCTGTTAACTGACATTCACCCATGAATATGGGAGAGGGTATATTTGCTTAGTGTGTTAGGAGACTCTCAAATTCAAAGTTATGGGGAACAATATATTTCTACATGTTTTGCTAAAACATTTATTGAAACAGTTTCAAAAAAGATATTCCATGAGCCACACTTTCATATATGACTGCCAAGGAAATTTGGCCTCTTGGTGCCCAACATCTTGCAGAATGGTAAGTGAACCTGGTTTAAATCCCTGTCAACCACACTGCCTTGAAGTGGTGGCTTCAAACAGCAGAAATTTATTCTCTCACAATTATGAAGACCGGAATTCCAAAATCAAGGTGTCGGCAGGGCCACACTCCCTCTGGAAGCTCTAGCAGTGAATTAGTTCTTTGCCTCTTCTAGCATCTAGGGGCTGTCTGCATTCCTTGCCTTGTGGGCACATCACTCCAACATCTGTCTCTGTGGTCACAATGCCTCCTCCTCTTCTGTCTGTCAAACCTCCATCCATTTCAGTCTTATATGGTCATTTGTCAATGAATTTAGAGCCCACTGAGCTAATCCAGGATGATTGCCCCTTCTCAAGATCTTTACCTTACTTATATTTGCAAAGACCTTTTTCCCAAATAAAGGGAACATTTTCAGGTTCTGGGGATTAGGGAGTGGACACATCTTTTTCAGGGCCACCATGCAGCCCACTACAGCCATTTTAAATGTGTTCTCTCCCTCTTGATGTCTCAGTTTACTAGGGCTGTCCTAACAAAGTACCACACATGGGGTGGCTTAAAACAACATGAAAAGAAAAAGAAAAGAAACAAAACAAAACAAAACAACATGAATTTATTGTCTCAGTTCAGAGGGCTAGAAGTACAAAATCAAGGTGTTTTTTCTGAAGTCTGTAGGGCTCTGGTGGTGGCTTGCCGGTAATCCATGGCATTCTTTGGCTTGCATCATAACTATCTTTGCCTCCATCACATGGCAGTCTTCTGTCTGTGTGTGTGTGCCCACTTCTCTTATAAGAGCACCAGTCATATTAGATTAGGGCTCATCCGAATCCAGTTTGGCCTTATTTTAACTAGTAACATCTTCCAAGATCCTAGTTCCAAATAGGATTACATTTATGGGCCAGGGAGGGGGAATTTTAGGACTTGAACATATCTTTTTGGGGAACATAATTCAAGCCATACCATTTGGGTATTCTCACCAAGCCTACTTTTTTGATTCAGTTTCATTTTAGGCTGAACATTATTTTAACCTTCTTTCTGTGTTTCTTTAGCTTGGGAAGATACCATATGTATGAACCTATGGTTCAAAGATGCTGTCTTTCCAATTGACTTCACATTATGTAAAGTTACAAGATGCTTAATATTCAAAAAAACTGGTCATACCCCATGGCAAAAATTGTTCCTATACCTGTACCAGTGGTCTTCTCCCTCTACCATTTCAGGCAGTTTGTGTCAGGTCCTGACTTCTCCCCAAAGTTTATGTTGAAAGCCACACATTCTGGGTATGTTCTTACACTCCATCTTTAAAACATTTAATATATTTTTCTCATCATTTTGTACCTCTTGAAACAATTTCACAAATTATTTTTCTTATTTCCAATAGGGCACATGATGGGATTATTCACACTATAGCTTGATTAGCAAATTTGATATTTGCTCTTCTAATTAATGTAAAACTTATATTTCATCTCTGAGCACTGACAGAATGTTTCAGCAAAACAGAATTTGATGAGATGTGGGTTGGGAAGGAAGAAAATTCACTAGTGCTATTCTGAACCAGCCCTGTCTCACTAGAACAGGTTTTCTCACATTTGCCTAATTTACCCAATAATGTGCTCGTGTGACCGCCTCACTTTCATCTTGATGACGAGCAGTTGATTTTATTTTCAGGCATATTTTCCTCAAAAGGTAAATTTTATTATTTCAGAATTCTCCCTACTTGTAGACAAAAATAAGAGAAAAATATGACTAAATTGAAAAGGAGATACTTGCTCATATGTTGAGTGCTCTCTAGTGAACCAACCTCATCATATATTCAGTTGTCATTTATGCCTAAGCCAAAATCTAATTATTATGAGTTACATTCTTTCAGAGTCATGGAAAAATTTTGAAAACCAAAAATGTCAATTTCACAAATACAAGGAGTAATGCATGAGGAAATGTAAGACAAGATGTACCACTCCCCTAGCTTCTCAACTAAACAACATAGTCTTCATTTACTATTTATTATTCAACACCCAATAAACTTTCATTCTTGAGCATTGATTGCATGTCCAGACCTGTCATTGGCCCTTTGAGGTTTGAAATAAAATAGAAAACTTAATTTAGTTCCTCAAAATGTTTATGATAAAATGTTTTCCAGGATGTTCTAAAAATATTTATTTTTCCCAAATTAAGTATGAACCTAAGAAAATTCAAATAAAGAAATAATTTACAAAGCATCCATCAAGGAGAAAGCATTATATTTGCAAATTTAATGACAGAATTTTAGTTCTACATGCAGATGATTGTTATCTTCTTTTTCTTCTGCTGCTGCTGCTTCTTCATCATCATCATCATCATCATTGTCATCATCATCTCTGTGGTCATTATCACTGTGCTGTTTATATATTTACTCTGTGCCAGGCTCATATACTCATACTGAGCATATAGCATAAGGTTGGTTTACAAAGTTAGTAGAGGGGTTGCAGCCAAGACGATTGGCTTTACATACTGACTCCAAAGTTAATAGCTTGGTTTTTTTTAAAAGCTAAGAGATTTAACTGTTCCAATACACTGCCTCTACTTATTACTGTGAATTAAATATTAAATTCTAAAATTCAGCCAAACCAGGAGAAACATTCAGCACATATCCTAGGCTAATGTTTGAAACAATTTTGGCTTTCAGAACTGCTTAGGGCAGATGAGGCTAACTAGTGGGGTTAAAATGTAACCTAATACAACTAGCAGGATAACACTGAGTTCATGTTGACTGCCCTATAATAACTTCTTCTTTGGGAAAGTAAAAAGCCCTGTGACTTTTCAGGGGACTCAGGGAGTTAAGATGACAGTTTTTGAGGCTCTAAAGGAAGAATCGTAAAATTTAGAATTAGAATTAAAGAAAATCACATTAGGGTCTGAAGGTAATTTGCCTAGGCACTCCTAAGCGTCATAGTTCTGTCAAGCTGGGACACTGTGATGAGGAACACCTCTCCTAGCCATTGCCATTGCCAGGAACAATTTAAACAAAATCAGTTACAATGGTCTCTAAATACAAATTTTATATTCTTTGTGTTATAGGTAACTAATGCAGAATTTGGGGAAATTTTTTATATTGCAACCACATTATTTATAGAGATTTTCAAGCTAAAGCTGAGTAAAATTCTTTTCTATATAGAATTAAAACAGGTACAAGGAAATGCTTACACTCCTGACAAGTAACTGATGGTGCAATCCCTGGAAATAACTATCTTTTTTTATATTACTTTACCCATTAGTGAGAGTTAAATAATTAAAAAATCTCACTATTCTTTATTTCAATTTATTCATTAAAACATTTACTCAATATCTGCTTGGCAAACCTTTGTTGAGTCCCTCCTATGGGCAGGTGGTAAAGATACAGAGGTGAGCAAGTCGTTTGTCTCTGTTTTCAAGGACTGCAGTCTAGTGGGAGAAAAGAAAATAGTTCTACAGATGAGAGATGTTCAAAGCATCATAGGTGAAAAAAGAAGAAAGAAAGAACTGCCTAAGAGAGTCAGGGATAACTTCAGAGAAGATGTCAGATCTGCCTGGAAATTCGAAGGGCAAGAAGAGGTAATGGAATCCCAGACAAAAGGGACAGCAGGCAAAGGTATGGAACAAATTGAGTGTTTTGGAGGAGTGGTGAGAAAATTGGTGTCTTAATTTGACAGAGCTGTTACCAAAAATACAACACAATTCCCATCAGCTTAAACAATGGGAATTTATTGGCTCACAGTTTTGAGACTAGAAGAAGTTCAAAATCAATATATCAGCATGGCTGGCTTTCTCCCTGAAGACCGTAGTGTTCTGGTGCTGCCAGCCAGCAATGCGCAGTCCTTAGCCTGTAGTTCTGCCTCCTGTCACAAGGCAAAATTCTCTCCTTTCCTACTTCGCTGACTTTCGGGTTCTCTTTATAAACCTTCCAGTAATCTGGATTAAGATCCATCCTGATTCAGTTGGGCCACACCTTAACTAAAAGTTACATCTTCAAGAGGTCTTATTTACAGTGGGTTCACACCCACAGGGGAACTGATACCCCATATGTTTGTTGGGGTACATAATTCAACCTACCACACTTAGTATGACCTGAGAAAAAGAGAATTAAAGAGGGTAGTATGGTGAGGGATGGGAAAAGTAATGGTGAAAGACTTTGTTTGCCAGATCAGAAAGATTGGGCTTGATCCTGTAGATAATGGGAAACCATTAAAGGTTTTTAAGCATTAAGGCTGATTTTTAAAAAACTTGTCATATCTAAAAGGGAGTGCATGGTACATAATGTCATCTATCCTCCTTGGTTCTCTCTAAATGGACTTGTGTGGGAGTCCTCAGAGTATCACTATTTTTACATCTTCAGGGCCTCATTGAGCCCCTTTGACTCTGAATTACTTTCACTAGAAGCTGCTGTTAAATCCATGCCAATTGTGCCAACGTGAAAGGATATGTCAAATGTAATCCCGGAGGATAACTAAATTGTGAAATTTAATGTATATTCCTGAATCATTTGGATTGACAGTCCATGCATTTACTTAATGGGATAATTGTCACACTTGAGCTTCAGTCACTTTGACTGGCTCTACACAGCTGAAGACTGCTGATATAATAAGTTAAATGTGGGGATATCTAGGAGGGATGTCCTACATAATAAAGATAAAAGTAATAAATGTGGACAGGTCCAATTGTGTCTGTCAAACTGAGGTTCTGTGAGCATAATGAGTTCTGAAAATTATTTGTAAAACTGACAAGAAATATTTGTAGACTACTATGGCATTTTTGCATAAGAACCTCCGGGTAAGGTGTCAAGTATCATTTTACTGAATATCCAAGATGTTAAAATAATCTTAATATTCTTATTTACTGTAGAATATTTGGATTAATTGATATTTCAAAATATCAAGTCCCTCCTGGGACTTGAAGAAGATTTACTTAGTGCTCTAGTTTGAAATAAATATTTAATGTTTTTATTCTTACTCCACTGCCCTTTTTTTAAATTTCTTAAGAATAATTATAAACTCCTGGCATAATTATAGCTCCTGGCTGTTGATTAAAATATCTAAACTCAATTAGGATGAAACCATTTATCTTTTGAAAATGAACTGATGGTAAAATATCTCCATAATTTGCTCAAAGTTGGGGCTAGGAATGGGAATAGTAGAAGATAATACATAAGAATATACATAAATAATGTATGCTGTATGTATTTAATATGAAACATACAACATGATATGGTTCAGAATTTGTCAAACAATGAAACGTTAATTCTCTGAGATGTTAAAAAGTTGTCTCATGAAAAAGAAGTCCATAATCAAATAAGTCTGGCAATGCTGAATTATTTTATTGCCCCTTTGTTACAAAACCATAACACATATTAGCACTTTGAAGTCTTCAAGAAGTTCTTCCATAAAGAAACCCATTTAAATTTGCTTAACCTAGTGCTTCTAAAACTTATTTGTGTTTGGAAACTGTTCCCTTCCCAGAACTTTTATTAATATCTCTTGGGACCCTAGTATTCTAAAGAACATTTTCTCGGAAAAGTTGACATAGAATATAAGTAAGTATAATTTTTTATACATGCACGTGCACAAACATGCACACAATAAACATAGCATGTTTCCCCCTGATTAAGTGGAGCAGGCAGTCTTGACATAAGCTATATGTGTTGAAGTTTTACAACTGACTACAGTACCTGGCACACAGTAGGTAGTCAATCAATGTCTACTGAAGCTAACTGATTTTATTATGTAGGCACCTCCCTTTTCCCACCTCCTACCTCTAGTGGCCAGTTTCCTAGAGTCCTCCCTGAAGTTTCTTTTGCATTGCACCTGCAGTCAGACAAGCTAAGTAAGTTATTATGATCCCTTGTAATTAAAACTCTGTGCTGGGCATATTTTAACTTGCTGTGTTTGGGCAAGGAGCTTCCTTTGGAGGTTGTAAAATACTCCTCTATCCTGAAACCCTAACACACTGAAACAGATATGTGACCATTAACCACCAGAGGAATGTTACATTACCTCTGCCCTTGTTGAAGAAGGCATCGGTCTTCCCAGGCCTTACACTTTTTTTCAGCATGCTTTGCCCTGTTGGCACTTCTTCTCTTAGGGTTTTTATCATCCAAGGGCTTAGAGTCATGCTTCCCATGTCCTCAGGAACACTGATGCTCAAGTCCAATCTATCATGAAATTTGAAAGATATCTAATGATTTGTCTATTTAGCCTTATCTGCCAAGGTTTTTCCATGAACTCCTTTCAGCAAACGTTTCTTTAGTACCTACTTATTTCTGAAACTACAGAAATGAAGGATGGATGAGCTAAAATGGTCTCTTGGTCTACTAATGAAACAAACACACAACCACCCATCATAATTCTATGTGATAACAGATAATCTCAAAGTATATACAGGAGGCAGAGTTACCTCAGAGGAGGGTGGTCTCCTCCACAGAGGAGGGTGGTCTCCTCCACAGAGTCACAAAATATCCTCAAGTTCTTTCCTTCTTCCTCACTTGAAAAAATTCCATCCTTCCTTTCTTGTTGAGACCTAAATTCAGCCTCTACTTCCTCACCTCCTCTTTACTTTTCAGTCTCCTCTAATCTAGCTCCCATCCCCAATATCTTCTTTGATGCTCTTTATGTCATTGAAGCCAATGAACTCTTTTTCTCTCCTCATCTTATTAGGCCTCTCAGCAACATGCAACACAATGACTTGCTCCTTCTCAGAGTCTCTTTACTCTTGACTCTGTTGCCTCTAGACTATCTTTCCAGCTCACTGGTCCCTTCTAAGATGGTGTCTCTAACTGTTGCTATTCTTCACAACTTAGCTCTCCCCTTTACTTTGATTAGACTCTCTCCTTATGTGATCTCATCCATTTCCATGGCTTTAACTTTTCCTTTTGTGTCATGACTCTCCTGAGCTTCAGACTAATATTCAACTACCTTCTTGAATATGTTTTATCACAGTCTCACAATTTAGGAAGCATCCTGAGATAGTCCCATTTGGCATCCCACTCCACTCACTGCAGGTGTGGTAAATCTTCCCTTCTAGAATACTACTTCCCTACTAAGTGTTCAGGGCTTTCTCCAGGAATTATGGAGCTCTAGATAAAGCAACAGAATTTGTCTATTTTTCCATATGGGATATGTCAGAGAAGGGTCAAACAAATTATGGCACACCAACAGGGGTCACATCTGCTGAGCAGTAGCTGGGAAAAGTGCCAGAGGTTGTTGAAGAGTTGCCTTTACTAGACATCGATGACAAGAACAGCTTGCTTAACCTCTGCACACAAGGGATGGACAGTGCTTGCATGAAAGTAGACCAGGGCATTCATCAGTTGAGTGGATCTTAGGGACCTGAGCTCCTCACTGTGCTCTTTTGCTGAGCTAATCTATTCCTGTCCATGTGGCCCATTCAGGTTCAGAGTTTGGCCCATACCACCAACTTCTCTACTTTCATCACTTCCATCTCTTTGTTCCCTTTTATCTCAGGGGAATCTCTTCTTATCTGTTCGCTGGGGAAGGGAATGGGATCTGGGGGCTAGAGCAAAGACTTGTGTTGGCGTTGCCTAATTATGTTTCTCCCAAGCATTTTATCCATGCTAGGAGTCCTCTCCATATTCTAAAGGAATCCAAGGTCATGGAGTCCCCTTCTTTTCTCTAGTTTCTACAGTCAGATCCTTACCTTAATGGAGTTGAATCCAGAAGAGCCTTGCTGTTTGAATAGGGGTTGAGTAGAGAAGAAAAGTAAATATTGAATAATATATTAAACCCTTATCCTACCAATATGCATAATAGAAATCCCAAGTTTAATGTGCCTAAAGCAGATCTCCTGATTCTCCTCAGTCCCCATGCCCTCATCCACCAAACCTTCCTCTCATAGTCATCTTCTCCAGTGACTGATCACAATTATCCATCCACAAGGTTAAGCATAAACCTTGGAGATATTCAGCTTTGAGTAGTCTCCTTTCCTTTTTCAGTGTAGCAAACCCAAGAGCTAGAACAAGACATTTGTCTCTATCTCCAAAGTAATTCTTGAATTTGGTCATTTCTCCATTTCTACAGTAGTTTCATTCCTTGGCACAAGCCGCCATCACATGGACTACTAGTCTCCTAAATGGTACCCCTGCTTCCAATTTTGCCTACTTCTAATCCATTCCCATAGCCAGAGTGATCTTATCAAGGTGCTACTCATATCATGATAGACTCCTAAGTAAAACTCTTCAGTGAATTTTCATTTTACTTAGAATAAAAGTGTTCTAAGTATTGTGTCACCTACAAGACCCTGGTAAGATCTTTGGATATTATAGGTATTCTAGGATTTTAAGTGGAAGGAGAAGTGTTTAGATCTGCTTTGTGAGAAGTTGCAATTTGGAAGAAGGAGGGAGGACAGGAGAAAGAATAAGCGGTGACAGGAAGAGATATATAGAGTATACTGATGTAATTTGGAGGAGAAATTATAAAGGTTGGAACTAAGGTAGTGGGTATTGAGAGGGAATATATAGAAAAATGGAAGCCTGGACTGAACTGATGTGGGGATAGGGCAGAGGAAGACTGTAAGGGAGAAGGCTGGTTCCCAGGCATGTAACTCTGATGCCTGAGTGGATTGTAGTGTCATTCACTTAGATAGAAATTTAGGAGAAGCAGAGGGTTGTGGTGAAGGTGATAAGTTCCTTTTGACATGTGCTAAGTTTGTGATGTCTGTGGAAAATCAAAATGGGACATGTTCATTTGGCTATTAGATATAGATTTCTGGGACCTAACAGGTAGAAATTTTGGAATCAGGAAGGGCTCAAAGGGCAGAGGATGGAATTCTTCATTGCCCACTGTTTCAGTGTGTAGTGGAGGAAGAGGAGTCATGGAAGGGATAGAGGAGAAGCAGACAGAAATGTGAGTGGAAAACCAGTCTATCAGAAAGTGAGACAGGGAGTAGGAAATGGTGGCAAATGCTGGAGAAGAAATCAAATAGGTAGGAACTAAAATTGTTCTTTGAATTTGCAGTTAGGGAGTCATTAATGGTATTTTGAGAGCAGTTTGGGTAAAGTGTTAAGGGAAGAGCCTGGGTTTTCAGTAGTTTGAGGAGTGAATGAGTGTTACTTTTACTTTTAAGAATCTTCAGTGAGAAGGAAAATAGAGAGCTAGGTTAACTAGTAGGGGCCATACTGTGAAGGGAAGGTTTTCTTTGTAATTGGAAGGGAAGGAGTCAGTGGTTAGGGAGATACATGAAAACAAAAACTAAGAAAGAAACAAAGTAGGAGAAGAGCATGGCAGATGGTTGGTTAATTCCCGAAAGAGAGGGGAATGATGAGCCTTAGTCAAGTAAGGCAACACTTCTCTTCTAACTTGTCCTTGTCTCCTGAACAGTCTACAGAATGGGACTGAGGTACATATTTTATTACTTGTTAAATAGAACCTTTATGTTTTCTACCAAGTTAAGTGAATGAAGTGTGTGTGTGTTTTAATATCCAAAATGCCTTAGTTTATTTTGCTCTTGACTTTTGCATAGTTCATGAATGATTTCTTTCCTGTTATTTGGTGGTCCTGTACAGATAAAAATTGGCTGGACCCTGTGGTGGCATTATATTTTCCTGAACTTCTTCCTATTCAAACAGAAGTCTATATGATTGTTGTAGGTTAAACTATAAAAGTCTCAAAATACATTGCCTCTTCTGTGCTGTCCAACACCCGAGTCCTAGTCATTCTAGCTGACAATTTTTTTATTTTTTTTTTATTTTTGACATCAATTCCTTTTTCCAAGATTCAGTTTCTTTTTATTAGACACCTTAGGCTCGTTATAGGTGCAATTGAAAAACTCACCTAATTAAAATTCATGGACCATAAAGTTTAATTCAGTGGTAAGGTTAATTTTCCTCTAAGCTATTGAATGTCAGTGATTACTTTTCAGTGGGAGTGAAGAAAAAGACCAAAAAGGATTTTTGATCCCTTTTATCATTAACATAAACCAAGCCCAACCTAAATACTCAACTAAAAGTCTTAGAAAACACCCTGAGTGTGCACAGAAACTGCACAACAGTAGATGGTAAAGATTCTGTTCCAAAGAAGTATGAGACGGTTTAAAAAAGTGTAAAATTTAATTTAAGAACTAAATGATGGTTAATAAAAGATGTTGTTAATGGGGGAAATTGTGGGAGAGGGAGGGAATAGGGTATATGGGAATCCCCTATATTTTCAATGTAATATTTATATAATCTAAAACTTCTTTAAAAATAAAGAAAAAGAAAAAGAAAAGAAGTTATGGGACGCCAATCACCTTAGAAATAGTTTACTGCTTAGAGGTTTCACAAGTTGACATTTTTCTGGTGGTCTGAAGAGTTAAATGCACTTTGGCTTTGGGGAGAGGGAAATAGGAAAGAGGAGGAACACCTTGAGAAGAGCTATCCTGAGCATGGTGAATCTTTCCCCTTTTTGCATTGTGAGTGCCATTCAATCATTTAACTACGTACATTTAGCTATAGAAGCAGATTATGCATCTAGCTTTCTAGTTGTTCCTAAAATCAAATTTGGATACATTAAAATGGGTAAGTTTTCTAAAAGGTGGAGGTATAGAAAATTTTTGCTGGGGATAAAATTCACCCCCATCCAACTACCCTCGGTAGGCAGCGCACACTGCTACATTTTGGGAAGCTGTGGGAGTCTTCAAGTCCTTTAATCCCCTCTTTCTTTCTGTATTAGTTTAAACTACACTGTATGTGCAATTTTCATCCCAGTTGGTTGTTTAATATGATTCAATTTGTTCATCTACAAAATGTCAATAGTAGTGTCACCTACCTGACGGCATTTGGAGAACAGTACTTAGAATGTACCTAGCCCAGATTAAGCACTCAACAAGTATTAGCTATTATTATTCATAATTCTCTTATTCAATACATGTTTATTAAGCACAGATTAGGTTCAGGGTGCAGTGCTTACACTGACACTCTATTCATTCAGCTAATCTTTACTGAGTATATACTATGAATTGGGCATTGTTCTAGTTGCTGGGGACACAGCAGTGAATAAAGCAGACGAAGTTCAGGCCCTCATGAATCTTACAGTCTAAGGGGATGAGAACCAATTAAACAAATAAATATAGAACATTATATCAGAAAATATGGCTCGGAAAGTTAAAGTGTATGAGATAAAATGGTAAGGAAAGCAGACATAGTCCTTATACTCATTCGTTAATCTTGGACCAAATAAAATAAACATGAGTTTAAAAATTTAAGGGGTGGAGCAGTTCTGAGTGGTGACAAGGACCAGGGAGTGGCTATGGGTGTGGGTGGTTGAAATGATGTAGAGGAATTCACTGGGTTTGTAGAAGCCAAGAATCTGTGAACTAGGGAGTTGAATGTCTTTTTCATGCACAACCGAATTTGGCATCGAATCATAATATGGGAAAGCCCTAGACTAGAATCTCCTCAGTTATATAGAATACAGATACAGAGGCTATGCTGGTCCAGCTTAGAAACTTATTATAATGGGAAATGTCTGGTTTGTAATTAAGGCATTCCCATCCTAGAAGTTTAAGGGTTTTTATTTTTAAAGTAAAATGACTTGACTTTTAATAGGCATCTTAAAACCTAGATGTTACATAATAAGATCCTAAAACTGAGAGGATATTTTGAAGATTAATATATTGATTTTCTTCAGAAAAAAATGAATTTGATTGAAGTTTACGTAATAATGGACATTGAATCCCAGTAGGCATCAATCCCTGGGATATTCTTGGCTGGGAAAGCTGTCCAATCAAGTTATATAAGAAGTTTTAGACCTTCTATGCTAGCTTGCTAGAGTGGTGTCCAAGTACCACATTAAACTCAAATAATTCCTTTCTCTGAATGCCACACTTTAAAATGTCTGATGTATAATAAATAAATGAAAATAAATTAGTTAAGGAACAAATGGGGACCTTTCTTCTCTTCTCGGTGGCGTAATTTATAGCCATATATGGTACCATGACT